>JALIZF010000877.1:0-99610 GCA_029948255.1 Telmatactis stephensoni
GGACCATGTACTTTGAAGTCCATAGTTCGCACTATGGACTTTGCTAGCGATCCACATATCGCGCCAGTGCAATCTATGGACCATGTTACTTTGAAGTCCATATATGGTTCGCACTATCGGACTATTTGCTAGCGTCCACATATCGCGTGCCAGCTGCAATCTATGGGCACCATGTACCTTTGACAGTCCATAGTTCGCACTACTAGGACTTTTGCTAGGCGTCCACATATCGCGCCAGTTGCAATCTATGGACCATGTTACGTTGAAGTCCATAGTTCGCCAACTATGGACTTTTGCTGGCGTCCACATATCGCGCCATTGCAATCTATGGACCATGTACTTTGAAGTCCATAGTTTCGCACTATGGACTTTTGCTAGCGTCCACATATCGCGCCATTGCCAATCTAGGGCCATGTACTTGAAGTCCATAGTTTCGCACTATTGGACTTTTGCTAGCGTCCACATATCGCGCAGTGCAATCTATGGACATGTACTTTGAAGTCCATAGTTGCACTATGGACTTTTGCTAGCGTCCACATATCGCGCCAGTGCAATCTATGGACCATGTACTTTGAAGTCCATAGTTCGCACTATGGACTTTTGCTAGCGTCCACATATCGCGCCAGTGCAATCTATGGACCATGTACTTTGAAGTCCATAGTATCGCACTATGGACTTTTGCTAGCGTCCACATATCGCGCCAGCGCAATCTATGGACCATGGTACTTTGAAAGTCCATAGTTCGCACTATGGACTTTTGCTAGCGTCCACATCGCGCCAGTGCAATCTATGGCCATGACTTGAAGTCCATAGTTCGCACTATGGACTTTTGCTAGCGTCCACATATCGCGCCAGTGCAATCTATGGACCATGTACTTTGAAGTCCATAGTTCGCACTATGGACTTTTGCTAGCGTCCACATATCGCGCCAGTGCAATCTATGGACCATGTACTTTGAAGTCCATAGTTCGCACTATGGACTTTTGCTGGCGTCCACATATCGCGCCAGCGCAATCTATGGACCAAAACACCATGTACTATACTATGCACCTTGAAGTCCATAGTTCGCACTATGGACTTTTGCTAGCGTCCACATATCGCGCCAGTGCAATCTATGGACCATGTACTTTGAAGTCCATAGTTCGCACTATGGACTTTTGCTGGCGTCCACATATCGCGCCAGCGCAATCTATGGACCATGTACTTTGAAGTCCATAGTTCGCACTATGGACTTTTGCTAGCGTCCACATATCGCGCCATTGCAATCTATGGACCATGTACTTTGAAGTCCATAGTTCGCACTATGGACTTTTGCTAGCGTCCACATATCGCGCCAGTGCAATCTATGGACCATGTACTTTGAAGTCCATAGTTCGCACTATGGACTTTTGCTAGCGTCCACATATCGCGCCAGTGCAATCTATGGACCATGTACTTTGAAGTCCATAGTTCACACTATGGACTTTTGCTAGCGTCCACATATCGCGCCATTGCAATCTATGGACCATGTACTTTGAAGTCCATAGTTCGCACTATGGACTTTTGCTGGCGTCCACATATCGCGCCAGCGCAATCTATGGACCAAAACACCATGTACTATACTATGCACCTTGAAGTCCATAGTTCGCACTATGGACTTTTGCTAGCGTCCACATATCGCGCCAGTGCAATCTATGGACCATGTACTTTGAAGTCCATAGTTCGCACTATGGACTTTTGCTAGCGTCCACATATCGCGCCAGTGCAATCTATGGACCATGTACTTTGAAGTCCATAGTTCGCACTATGGACTTTTGCTGGCGTCCACATATCGCGCCAGCGCAATCTATGGACCATGTACTTTGAAGTCCATAGTTCGCACTATGGACTTTTGCTAGCGTCCACATATCGCGCCAGTGCAATCTATGGACCATGTACTTTGAAGTCCATAGTTCGCACTATGGACTTTTGCTGGCGTCCACATATCGCGCCAGCGCAATCTATGGACCATGTACTTTGAAGTCCATAGTTCGCACTATGGACTTTTGCTGGCGTCCACATATCGCGCCATTGCAATCTATGGACCATGTACTTTGAAGTCCATAGTTCGCACTATGGACTTTTGCTAGCGTCCACATATCGCGCCAGTGCAATCTATGGACCATGTACTTTGAAGTCCATAGTTCGCACTATGGACTTTTGCTAGCGTCCACATATCGCGCCAGTGCAATCTATGGACCATGTATTTTGAAGTCCATAGTTCGCACTATGGACTTTTGCTGGCGTCCACATATCGCGCCAGCGCAATCTATGGACCAAAACACCATGTACTATACTATGCACTTTGAAGTCCATAGTTCGCACTATGGACTTTTGCTGGCGTCCACATATCGCGCCAGCGCAATCTATGGACCATGTACTTTGAAGTCCATAGTTCGCACTATGGACTTTTGCTAGCGTCCACATATCGCGCCATTGCAATCTATGGACCATGTACTTTGAAGTCCATAGTTCGCACTATGGACTTTTGCTAGCGTCCACATATCGCGCCAGTGCAATCTATGGACCATGTACTTTGAAGTCCATAGTTCGCACTATGGACTTTTGCTGGCGTCCACATATCGCGCCAGCGCAATCTATGGACCAAAACACCATGTACTATACTATGCACCTTGAAGTCCATAGTTCGCACTATGGACTTTTGCTAGCGTCCACATATCGCGCCAGTGCAATCTATGGACCATGTACTTTGAAGTCCATAGTTCGCACTATGGACTTTTGCTGGCGTCCACATATCGCGCCAGCGCAATCTATGGACCATGTACTTTGAAGTCCATAGTTCGCACTATGGACTTTTGCTAGCGTCCACATATCGCGCCAGTGCAATCTATGGACCATGTACTTTGAAGTCCATAGTTCGCACTATGGACTTTTGCTGGCGTCCACATATCGCGCCAGCGCAATCTATGGACCATGTACTTTGAAGTCCATAGTTCGCACTATGGACTTTTGCTGGCGTCCACATATCGCGCCATTGCAATCTATGGACCATGTACTTTGAAGTCCATAGTTCGCACTATGGACTTTTGCTAGCGTCCACATATCGCGCCAGTGCAATCTATGGACCATGTACTTTGAAGTCCATAGTTCGCACTATGGACTTTTGCTAGCGTCCACATATCGCGCCAGTGCAATCTATGGACCATGTACTTTGAAGTCCATAGTTCGCACTATGGACTTTTGCTAGCGTCCACATATCGCGCCAGCGCAATCTATTGACCAAAACACCATGTACTATACTATGCACCTTGAAGTCCATAGTTCGCACTATGGACTTTTGCTAGCGTCCACATATCGCGCCAGTGCAATCTATGGACCATGTACTTTGAAGTCCATAGTTCGCACTATGGACTTTTGCTAGCGTCCACATATCGCGCCAGCGCAATCTATGGACCAAAACACCATGTACTATACTATGCACTTTGAAGTCCATAGTTCGCACTATGGACTTTTGCTAGCGTCCACATATCGCGCCAGTGCAATCTATGGACCATGTACTTTGAAGTCCATAGTTCACACTATGGACTTTTGCTAGCGTCCACATATCGCGCCATTGCAATCTATGGACCATGTACTTTGAAGTCCATAGTTCGCACTATGGACTTTTGCTGGCGTCCACATATCGCGCCAGCGCAATCTATGGACCAAAACACCATGTACTATACTATGCACTTTGAAGTCCATAGTTCGCACTATGGACTTTTGCTGGCGTCCACATATCGCGCCAGCGCAATCTATGGACCATGTACTTTGAAGTCCATAGTTCGCACTATGGACTTTTGCTAGCGTCCACATATCGCGCCATTGCAATCTATGGACCATGTACTTTGAAGTCCATAGTTCGCACTATGGACTTTTGCTAGCGTCCACATATCGCGCCAGTGCAATCTATGGACCATGTACTTTGAAGTCCATAGTTCGCACTATGGACTTTTGCTGGCGTCCACATATCGCGCCAGCGCAATCTATGGACCAAAACACCATGTACTATACTATGCACCTTGAAGTCCATAGTTCGCACTATGGACTTTTGCTAGCGTCCACATATCGCGCCAGTGCAATCTATGGACCATGTACTTTGAAGTCCATAGTTCGCACTATGGACTTTTGCTGGCGTCCACATATCGCGCCAGCGCAATCTATGGACCATGTACTTTGAAGTCCATAGTTCGCACTATGGACTTTTGCTAGCGTCCACATATCGCGCCATTGCAATCTATGGACCATGTACTTTGAAGTCCATAGTTCGCACTATGGACTTTTGCTAGCGTCCACATATCGCGCCAGTGCAATCTATGGACCATGTACTTTGAAGTCCATAGTTCGCACTATGGACTTTTGCTAGCGTCCACATATCGCGCCAGTGCAATCTATGGACCATGTACTTTGAAGTCCATAGTTCACACTATGGACTTTTGCTAGCGTCCACATATCGCGCCATTGCAATCTATGGACCATGTACTTTGAAGTCCATAGTTCGCACTATGGACTTTTGCTGGCGTCCACATATCGCGCCAGCGCAATCTATGGACCAAAACACCATGTACTATACTATGCACCTTGAAGTCCATAGTTCGCACTATGGACTTTTGCTAGCGTCCACATATCGCGCCAGTGCAATCTATGGACCATGTACTTTGAAGTCCATAGTTCGCACTATGGACTTTTGCTGGCGTCCACATATCGCGCCAGCGCAATCTATGGACCATGTACTTTGAAGTCCATAGTTCGCACTATGGACTTTTGCTGGCGTCCACATATCGCGCCATTGCAATCTATGGACCATGTACTTTGAAGTCCATAGTTCGCACTATGGACTTTTGCTAGCGTCCACATATCGCGCCATTGCAATCTATGGACCATGTACTTTGAAGTCCATAGTTCGCACTATGGACTTTTGCTAGCGTCCACATATCGCGCCAGTGCAATCTATGGACCATGTACTTTGAAGTCCATAGTTCGCACTATGGACTTTTGCTAGCGTCCACATATCGCGCCAGTGCAATCAATAGTCAATGATTAAAATGGGTGTATATCATTCAACTTGCATATCAGTGAAGAATATAAACTAATTACTCGGGTTGAGCAGTTATAAACTCCCTTTATTTTTTGCATCTTTAAACTGCAATAACATCACAAAATCCAAAAGTTTGTTTAATAATTAAACTCAGAACAACTTTTATTTCTCTTAATAACGTTTAATTTATTAACATAATTAACATCAGCTACACAGGAATCCCATGACTACTGATCAATACCACAAACTGATTATATTTAAAATGTCCTTAATACCTAATGTATACTCTTAACTATGCTCGATAAAACGTGTTACACTTATTTTGGTTATTCCTAGTAATGAGTTACAGCATCGGTAACCGTCCATGCAGGTTCTCGGCCCAGTACACCTATCAGTACTCTTCACTTGGTTTTCTTTTATGCATGAACCCATACAAGGCAGATCGTTAAGCACTTGACTGAAGTAGGGTGAGTATTTTGAAATAGAGATCACCCTCTTTGGGGCTACCTTTTTAGAAATGAGAATCCATCGAATTTCTCAGTTTTGCTTATTTTAGATTGGATCTAAAGATTGGAGTTTTTTTAACTTTGATAAGTCCCCAAATGCTTGGATACAGTTTATTAGACAACGACTAAACTTTTGAGGTCCCCACATTGTCAGGCGTGCAATGCAAGTTCCCACTTGGGAAATCGCCAAAAAACAAAAACAAATTTTTTTATAATATTTGTTAAGCCAAACAAAAAAACTAATCACATGCTTTAAAATTGCTGCATAAGCTTAATGCTTTCTATGATTTTCTAAGAGTCCCAACATTGCCGTATAGAGTGCAAGTCCCCACATTCCTGTAAAGACGTGAATGAATGAATGAATGATTGACTGAATGAATGGAATGGAAGAATGAATGAATATATGAATGAACGAATGAACGAACGAACGAACGAGCGAATGAATGAGAGCCTGGTGTCCACTATGATTGAGAGATTTCATCACTGCACATACCACCATTCTTTTTTACTGAAAACTTTAATTACAAAAAACAAATTTTAGAACATCATTAGCAGTGTTTGACAAACATGAAACAATAATTTATAGCTTGCTCTTGCTGCTTTGTTCATAATGTCATTTCTAACTATCAACTTAATAAGCTATTAGTTAACTATTAATAGAAGAGCACAACAAACAGACCGCCACGCGATGTGCTGTCGAGCTAACCGGGATCCTACTGTAGTTGACACTAGTGAAAAACGTCTGCGCATGCGTGCATATTGCGGTTTTTGATTTCTTAAAAAATGTGTGAGTTTTAGCTTGAAACGAAATGCTCGTGTTCTCGTTGTGTACATAAAATTTATCTTGTATACTTTTGCAAGACAAAGATATTGCATTAATGAAGACATTATAAGAACACTGGCCCTAAGTTTCAAGAATTGACGTTAAGTTTTGACATTTTGTGAAAACCATTGTCGAAGGCAAGCGTAAAAGTGAAATTTGCATAAGTTTACAAAAGCACGAAGACTTGACTACGAGCATGCGCAGACGTTTTACACTAGTGTCACTGTAGTTGTTGTACCTCCGTGAACCACTCACGTGTAAACACAGCCTAATGTCGTTCACACCAACAACTCAAAAATATTTCAATTTAGTTTAACCGAACAAGGTTTAAAATTCTTCGACTGACTGTGTCAAAAGAAAATGAGATAAGTAAAGAGAAGGAATCCCCGTAACCCATCATATGCCCCGTTTGATCTTATTTTTAGAACCTCGTCACCATGACCTCGACTTAGCCAAGACAATTTTCGAAATTTTTTTTGTGCTCCATTTGCCTTTTTTCTCAAGTTTAAACTCATTTTCATCGACAAACGGTATACACCCTTTTTGCGCCATTGTGATCTTGAGGCGATGCGAAAGCCCACGCGCTCTCGACCAATCAGATTCACTCTAAAAATAGCATCAAACGGGGCATATGATTGTCCAAAGACCTAATGCGCGTGATTCCTTCTGATCTCTAAACTCATTTTCTCTTGCTGTGTGCACCCCACGACTAAACAAAATAAAAGTTCTTTAATCGAAATATCTTAGCAAGGTAGTTTAAAAGTTTTCTATACAAGATGGCTCGCGGAAGCAAAATCGACAAACGAGAGAACATTAAACCTGGTTTAGCTTGTTTTCGTTAAACTAGTTTAGTTGGTGTGAATAGATATTTCATAAGTAAAAACCATAAGTTACACGTCTTATACCATGCATGCATTCAATTATTTGATAATTACAGGAAAAATAACAAATATAATATATAGAATTTCAACTGTACACGCCTCTTCCTAGCTTCTGGTCAATTTTCATTCATTTTCATAGGCCCAGAAGGTAACAAGAATATAGTTTCTTTACGGTGAGGCAGTTGATGTACGTAAAAATGTAAGTAATATATATAATGTTAGAAATACCACATGGAATGAATAGATGACTTAAAGTGGAAACACACTGGGTTTCTCGTGGAAATAAGATAAGAACGAAGATATAAAGAACGAACGATTTTTGCACTACCAATAAGCACAACCCGTCTATTTACTGCGGGCTAACCAGTCAATAGCAATATCTTCAACTTTTCAGAGGTGCAAGTCTCAGTTCTCGCAGCCTTCTTTAGTCATGTCACGCATTGCCCTCTCGTGGTAGCGTTGTGTAATAAGACTAACGCAGCTGCAAAAATGTGTGACCGCAATATTTTCATTAATTTCATTGTAAGGGTCAAGACACCATTGAAGAATGTCAGGAAATGACAAACATAATCCTTAAGCTTGTCTGAATTAAGCCTGGGTCTGGTCAATCGTCAAATATAATTGCATCTATTTTTAATTAGTTTTGCTTTGTTTGTTAAGAGTCGAGAGTGGCTTTTCAATGAAAACCGCAATAGATGTAAGATTATATGAGTGTAGAATTGTCAGCATCCATGCATGCATTCCCTTCTTTGACAACCGAATGACAACGAATATTCAGATTAGGTAGAGAAACGGCAAGTATTTACAAAGATCGCCCACTCTCCTGTCATCTCCCTCTGCGTAAAATGGAGAGGGAAAGAACATTTTCTTTCCTTTCCCTTCCCTTTCTTTCTTATCCACTTTCATTAAGCATACAGTGGAACCTCCATTAATCGGACTAACTCGGGACTACAATCTTGGACAAAACCCGTTGGGACTTTTTCAGTTTCTAACATGATTTCATGTCATTGCTGGAAGAATTCAAGGTTTTCAAATAATTTGTCGTGCAATCCCCCTCTCCCACTCTCATTGTTGAGGCCGAATGGTGGCTGTTCAGTTTGCAAGTACATTCACAACCATTACAACATTGTATGAGAGGGGGAGGGGTGGGAAGTATCCTGAGCAACAAAAAAGAGAAGATCCTAAAAGGCCGAAAGTAGTCCTAACAGTTAAAGTGTCCTCTTAATGGAAGTGTCCCCTTAGCCCCGGACACACAACACAGTTACACCGTGTGTCCACCCCAGCAATGTTGTGCACAACGTTGCATTAAAGTCGCAGAGGTAGAACACGATCCAAAACCTGCCACTGTTGAGCACAGCTGTTGAAGGGGTGGATCGACACACGGTGAAACTCTGTTTTGCACACCATGCTGCAGAAAAAGGTGCAAGTAAACTGTTACAGGGTGTGTCAGGGCCTTCAGCAGAAACCAAAAATGTGAAAATACAATGTGGAACTCTGAAGTCAGGGGCGGATCCAGGATTATCTTCAGGAGGGGATGCACCGTCTTCAGAAGGGGGTGCATCATCATATAAATTGGAAACTGCCGAGAGGATGTTTTGGAAAAATATTGAGGAAATTAAAAAAGGACTCAAAAGTCGTCTCAGGAGGGGGTGCGCACCCTCTGCACCCCTCCCCTAAATCCGCCCCTGAACTGTTCCCTCACTGTAGGTGTTCCATTGTAGAGATTCCACTATAGTGTTCATAATTCTCAATACCGTAAACGCAGCATTTCAACCAGGAGAAAGTGGAGAGTAAATTCTTTACAGGGCCATATTATGTTACAAGCTCTTTCCTGTCCTCTGCTTTTAATCCAAAGTAACGCCAAGGTAGCTTTCTATTCCACCACAGATAGATAAAAGCGATTATTAAAAGGATAACAAAGAGAGTTACTAGTACTGCGGCTGCGATGATGCCTCCTTTTACTTTTTTAGTTTTGGGCTTTTCAGTTGGTTTCACTGAAAAATAGGAAAGTCAGAATTAAGATATAGTCGAACCTCCCGTATACGACCATCCAAAATGTCAAGTTAAGGTGGTCGCTTAAGGGAGGTGGTCGCCTTTGAGAGTTCACACCATATATACTTTATTATGACAAGCGTAAGTATAATACAGTCAAACCTCCTGTAAGCGACCATCCAAAATGTCAAGTTAAGGTGGTCACTTAAGGGAGGTGGTCGCCTTTGAGAGTTCACACCATATATACTTTATTATGACAAGTGTAAGTATAATACAGTCAAACCTCCTGTAAGCGACCACCCAAAATGTCGAGTTAAGGTGGTCGCTTAAGGGAGGTGGTCACCTTAGAGAGTTCACACCATATATACTTTATTATGACAAGCGTAAGTATAATACAGTCAAACCTCCTGTAAGCGACCACCCAAAATGTCGAGTTAAGGTGGTCGCTTAAGGGAGGTGATCGCCTATGAGAGTAGGAACCATAGGGGGTCTAAATTTTGAGTCAAATGTTAATTGCGGAAAATTAACTCTCATCTATACTTATATATAGATATACTATACTTATACCAATGTTTTTAGAGTCGAGGGTTTTGCGGCTCTAAATGACGTTTTTAAAAATCTTGAGCCCACACACAAAAACGTACGTCACTCCATTGTTTAGTAAACGCAGCGCATGCTCAATGGAGCCTGTAAGCACGCAGGGTAGGCCTCTTAAACTTAAATACAAAAAACTGGCGACACTGACAAAGTAGGAGCTCATAAGGGTTTCGCTCAATATAAACATCAAGGATCTCAATGGCAGGCTCGTAACATGGTATATTTTCGTCTCACTGATCCCAGTTTTTTACGGAAATTTTGATCCCTGAGCCCATATTTGTAGAAATTTTTGATCCCTGATCCTTGGTGCAAAAAACTGAGCTGATCCCTGATCCTGACCCAATGTCCCTGATCCTCGATCCCACCTATTTGATCCTTGGGCCCTGACCTCTGATCCCTGATCCTGGCCATAATTTGCATGGGGCTCGATCCCTGATCCCATATACCATGTTACGAGCCTGCAATGGGATGTTGGTGAAGATTTAGTTTGTTTCTTTGCTTGTTTCTTTTTACGGTAACCATGAATTTTTACCCATTACGGTTAACAGAAAGGTTAATAATTAATTTCTATTGTTTCTCAAGGTTAAAAATTAGTTTTTATTGACAAAAGCTCTTACAATTTGGTCTACCGGCTCAATGTTTTCCCGTTTTTTCAAGGAGCAAGGATGGTACAGTTGGTTAGTGCGCGGCCTTCTGTGCAAGAGCTAGAGGTCCAGAGTTCGATTCCCGGACCTCACATTTTATGTTTCATGCAACTTCTTTCCTTTCTGTGTAGCTTTAAGTAGCTTTAAATACCCTTAAAACGGAGCACTGATGGAGAGAGGGGAGTAAAATTAAAATGAGCGCTCTGTCGACCTCAAGTTTATCAATTACTCAAATTACTGTCACGAGTTATATATCGACGTAAAATATGGTCGCTTTACTTTACTTTACTCATACGGCTTACAGTTAACCCTATGGAGACCCTAATCAACTGGTTTCATACCTCCAAAGTATTCTTCAAGCCGATGAATCCATGTGTGTGGATCTGGCCATGACGTGTGCTTGCAAAATCCATGTGCACTACTCCCATTTGCAATGCTCATTATCTCACATTCCGGTATCCAGAAATAGTCGTCAGGAGATTGCCGGACTTGAGGGCATAGCGTATCAATCTCCTTACAGCTGGAATCGCAAATTGTATAAAACGACAAGTCCTCGCCAGGAAAACACGGGGGAAAACTATCAGCACAGATCAACTTCTTATAATTACGGGCACATTTTGGAATCTTTTTCGCATTACTGTCTACGTAGTGTACATAGGAATTGTTACCGAATTGTGCGTCAACCACAGGGTCACCGGTCATGTTCTTGCGGTAAAACCACTTATACATAACTTTTTGGGTATCGGTTGGCAGAATTGTGTGTGTGTAATTGAGATCTTGACACCATGGAATGATTAGCTTGCTGCAGGTACCCTCCAATAGACCTTTTAAAACAATAAGATCAATCAGCATATATCATTTCAGAGAGAAAAAATGATGCGAAATTTGTTTGTGAAATGGCAAGGCAGGATTTGTTTTTTCAATTATTACTTGAAATATATGTTTCTTTGTTTTTGCCCCATTCCAACCCCTATCAATTTCCTAATGGTCCATCTTTTGGATGGCAAAATTATTCGCATACACACTTGGAAGGTTGTCACGCAACGTCACGACAAGTAACGCCATTCCTAAATTACTCCCAGGGACCAAAGAAAAACTTAAGAAGTCAATAACGTTTCCGGTGATTAACTAAACGCGTTGCATAACAGCAGCAGCGAGGGCAACTTATGACGGGTCGACCACAAGCTCGCTTGCAGGGGGTGAAATTACCTCAAGATCACGATCATCCCGCGATCATGAAACGCTGCGAAGAATGTTGGAGTCAAATAAGCCTAGAATAAAGTTGCAAACGTGCCGCAACATTGGCGCGAAATAGTTTCTTTCATTTCATGACTGATAGTAAGTCTATTTTGATTTGAGAAATGATTCTCTTATTGAAATAAAGACCACAAGGACATCTAAAAAATACACGCGGCGGGTGATCTTAAATATTAACAAAATGTCAGTAGTTTGGAGTAGAAGTACAATGTCTCACACAATCAAGCCCGCGCCCCTCAACTTAGATTCTATTAGCACTGCGAACTAAAGTCGGATTACACTGATGACCTTCTCTTAGCAGTGCTTGTCTCGTCTGACATGAAATTAACGTACTACTAAGTCTGAGTATGATAATGTTTTATGGTCGTGCATCCATATGGACCATATGAAACTTCGTTATTCCGCAAACTTACCAGCTGTGTTGGGATTGTAATATTTCTCAAATCCAGGAGGTTCTAGACACTCTTTAGAGGATCCTGTGTTATTGGGCAGCAGGGTGCATAGACTTAAAAAATACCCAGTAAAGTACATCATAATGTCGCTAGTATTAACACATCTTTTTAGAAACTCTGAACAGACTCGACGACATGGCAATGTACTTTTTACTTGCCCTTTCGTGCAACTTGGAGCAAACATCGACGAACAAGCCAGAAGCTCGCCCATGGCTCCCACTGAGCAATTCTCCATCTCCTCAAAAACCATTGATACAATGTATGACATAGTTTCTTTGCCATCTTTGCTCATCTCGTAGGGCAGTTTGTACGTTTGATTGTATGCCCCTATGGTGCCGCATTTCTCTGCGTAGCTGCCTTTTAAAGGTATACACTGTTGGCCATATGAGAAACTACTGAAATGAGCCACGAAAACAAGGATCAGCGCATATGCGTGACTTGGACTCATTCTTGGCTGTCTTGTATCACGAACCCCTGACTTTGCGTTAATGAAGAGAGAAAGCGGTGCTGCAGACTTTGTAGAACGTAGTACTCTAGTATTTTGAAGACTGAAACTCAAGCTGGACCTCGAGACTCTTGTACAAACGAAATCCGATATAGTAATAGAATCAACTTGCAGATCATGTTCAAAACAAACATTGTCTACAACACAGGAAGTCCAAATTATGAATTACGCACGAGATAATATTTCCACGCTTCTTCACTTCTTCACAAGTTTTCATCTTATCGAATTTGTTGTTTGTCTAACACTAACATTACAATATATAGTCAATATATAGTCAACCGATGTAGAAATTTCTGTCGTTTTGTAACTGTTTGTTTGAGTTTAGCCTAGCGTGCCCCAAGGTCCTCTGCCCTTTAAACATTGATTACTTTCCGACGGACGGAAATGAATATTTTGAAAGTACGCGTCTTTGTTTTCATTACAGTTCCACAATTCAAACCCTTCTACCGCGAACTCTTCTGGGTAACCAAAAGCTGATCGGCATTGCGGGGACTCTGCCGATAAAAAATAATCCTGCTAAATGGATGCACCAGATGGAATTTAGCAGTGCATTCGCGAGCAGCGGCTTCGCACAGCAGTGGATTGGCAGCAGCGGATTGGACTGACTTTGACGTCGCAAATTTCCAAATCGGTTGATGTTCTAGCGGCGCATTCACTAGCCAGGGGTAGAGACGGGAAGATTTTGGTCACCACATATCCGACGTGAAACGAAGCAGTATCAATCCTAAATGTTGTTCAGTTCCATTTTTGCAATAGAAGGAAAGCTTTAACGTGTAGTAAACTGTTACTTTTTAATAATTCATCAGACCTTTTGTTCAGTGATTCAAGCGCACGTTTCTTAGACAAATAGTAACGCAATACTACATGAGTGACTCCTCAACTAATGACCGGAAGTATATGATAGTTATCAATGCATAAAACATAAAACCAAACTACGAAAGTACGAAACAACTGAATAGCACGAAATATTACAAATTAAACAGTGGAATACAAGCGATTTTGTACTATTAAGTTACCGAGTTGTTGCATAGTTGAAGTGCTTGTGCTGTGACAGCATGTAACGCAATCACTGTCTACAATGTTATTTACAAAACCTCATTTCTTATTTTGTACGATAACTGTATCACTAGATCTAGTTTTGAAAAACAAAGATTATTCATGTTGGAGGAGCAGTGGTTACAAACTCAACAAATCAGTGGATTCACATAGGAGATTGAGCAATGGAGGGGGGAGAGACGGGAGGTGTCCTGCTGCTTCGTGTCACGCCGATATGTAGTGATCAAAATCTCTCCGTCCATACCCCGGGCCGGGGTATGCGCCGCTAGAACACCAGACGTCAATCCCAATCCGCTGCTGCCAATTCACTACTGTGCGAAGCCGCTGCTCGTGAATCCACTGCTAAATTCTATCTGGTTAGGCGCGCACACAAACTATGTGAGAGCAACATTCTTTACTTACAGATTATGCTAGCGTATTATACTCTGTTTAATTTCTCGAGTTCATGTGTCCTGTCACAGATTGTTACACATATACAGCTTAAAAGGACTGCAAATTTCGTATGTAACGTACTCAATTTCAAGCAAATAAAAGTATATATAATTCAGAAACTGAAATAGTTGTATCCGACAGCTGGCAGCTTAATAATTCCCTGTTGTCATGACTACTTGTTTTGAGAAATCTGATTGGTTGGTTATATCCATCCAAAGCAACAAGAACTTAATAGATACCAGACGTTGACCGAATGTCAGTGTTAACAACTACCTTTGATGTTCTGCCCTCATTGTGACGTCATTGGCAAACTAGTGACGGGAGTTTTCAGTCGAAAGGTTTTTACTCTTCCGGTCACTTGTCGTCGTGTTCATTAACAGATTAAGTCCCGGGCAAACGATGAAAGTTTTCTTGCCTCGTCGCGCAAAACAGTACGGAATAGCATCTTCTGTTCTCCTCTCAACTGCATGATACGTACAATCCTTGTACTGCTACATGCATGGAAACTGTCTCAAATACCACTAGAAAGACAATAAATTGCAATAAATTGCAATAATTTGCCGGTGGTGTGGTCTGACCTACACTACCAGCATTGAGGTCGGCTTGGCGTAAATGCAATAATGGGCTACTTGTCAATGAGACCTCATACTATAAATACAGCAAGTAGTCTAATGAGCTTTGCCAAGTGCTGGGACCATACAGATACAGATACAGATTTGTCCAGTCATGCAGCTACCATCAGCTACGGTGTGAAACGATGCGCGCAGTAGTTGCAAAAGGAGAATTGAAGGTGTCTGGAAACAGTTTTTTGGTCACCAACAAATATGAAATCAAATCGCCAATGGCGTAGGTAACTCGTGGATTGAGTTGCACTGAGTTTGCAAAACCTTACTATTACGGATGACTCAGTTCTTAAACTTCTAACAGTGTGACTCTTGAGCTATTTTAAATACTGGTACTAAATTTATTCATTAAATTGTGAAATTTATCTAACTATAATATTGAGACTAAAAGGACTCTACAAAGGCACAACATACAAATATCAATTAACACTGTTTAGCTGAAAGTAGAATGCACAGAGGCAAAAGGCTCAAAAACAAGATACTTAAAGGGTAAAGTCAATCATATAAAACTATCAAACAGCAGTGAATGCTGCAGAAAAGATGCATGAAAACTGTTACGTGTCTGGGCCTTTAGTAGAGGTACAAAAAAATGGGAGCTTAAGCGCGAGACGTTTTTATCAACACGGACGTCACGCGTACGTTTTTGATCGTGCGCGCACCGCCATAGATGAGGTTCCCGTTCTCGCTAGAACGTCAGCTGAGGCTTTCTCACGTTCTAGATTTCATCTATATGACGGTACGGTGCGCGCACGAACAAAGTTGACGTACGCGTGACGTCCGTGTTGACAAAAACCTCTCGCGCTTTAGCTCCCTAATACAATGTGGAACTCCGAAGTGTTTCCTTAATGCAGGTATTCCATAGTAGAGATTCCTTCTGTAGTGTTAATTAGGGAGCGTCAGCACGATACGTTTTTGTTCACACGGACGTCACGTGTACGTTTTTTTCCGTGTGTGCGCCGTCATAGATGAAATCTAGAACGCGAGAAAGCCTTAACTGACGTTCTAGCGAGAACGGGAACCTCATCTATGACGGCGCGCGCGGCGCGGCGGCGCGCCCATGACGTCCGTGCTGCCAAAACCTCTCGTGCTTAAGCTCCCTAATAATTCACAATACCGTACTCAGCCACAACGCAGCATTTCAACCTGGAGAAAGTGGAGAGTACATTCTTTATAAGGTCATTATGTTACAAGCTCACACAAGTCCTCTGCTTTTGATCCAAAGAAACGCCAAGGTAGCTTTCTATTCCTCCACAGATAGATACCAGCAATTATTAAAAGGATAACAAAGAGAGTCACTAGAACTGCAGCTGCGATGATGCCTCCTTTTACTTTTTTAGTTTTGGGCTTTTCAGTTGGTTTCACTGAAAAATAGGAAAGTCAGAATTAAGATATAGTCGCGAATCTTCCATATGCAACCATCCAAAATGTCAAGTTAAGGTGGTCGCTTAATTGAGGAAGTGGTCGCCTATAAGAGTAGGAACCATAGGAGGTCTAAATTTTGAGTCAAACGTTAACTGCCGATACACAACTCTTATTGTTTAATTCTCCAAATAAGAACCAAGCACATTTTACTGTATAATGTCGACTGAACTAGGTTGATGCTAAAGCGACACAGTCCAATTTTCGCCCTGTGAGAGAGGGGACTATGGTTTGTCATGAACTGGTGGCTTCAGACGGGGGGTAAAATGATCAACATTCAGCTCTGGAAATGGTCACGGTCACTTAAGAGAAGTGGTCACTTACGAGAAGTGCCAACAATAGTAATTTGTAAAGGAAACGTTTGGTAGTTTTAAAAAGTGGTCTCATCGTGGAAGTGGTCGATTACGGGAGGTGGTCGCATCGTTCTTGTTCGATTGTACATTGAGATGTATTCATGCATATTGAAAATCACTTGAAGGTAAAAACTTCCGTCCGTCAGAATTGAAATACAATTCAAGCTTTACCTTAATATTCGCTAAATTCTGACGTTTGAAGCGCGGGAAAAGAAGCCTATTTCCTTACGCATTCATTCTTAACGCGCGACGATCATGGAAAAAGTACAGTTCGGGTTTTCCCGAACACTGGGGGTCGAGATCACGATACTTAAGGCCGGCAAACAGTAGAGGACATGCTACAAGGACATGCAAGAAGGGGGAATTTAAATGCATTGTGCTTCCCTCGGCGAAAGAATTTTGTCCGCTGCAACATCGGTAATGTTTTTGATGAACTCGACAGGCACCCAAGGATGCATGATTCTCCCAGTAATACGTTTCCACTTCATATACCCTTCAAAAAATATTCTTTATTTATCCTCGGATTTTCTGAGTAGCATTTCTGCTAATATCTCCGAGACTCATTCGCACACGCTACCCCTACATTCGATATACTCTGCATACAATTTAAAAACTCACATGTTGATTTTTGCTGAGGGAGGAAAAACCGGATCGGAGAACCCGGAGAAAAAACTCTCGTGGCATGGTAGAGAACAATACATCAAACTCACATATGATCCAGCGTCCGAGCTGGGACTCGAACACCGGACCACAGCGGTGAGAGGCGAGTGGCTTAACCACTACACCACCCATGCCACCCTATTTTGCCGGCATTAACGTTTTCTCACTGATGCTTATACCAATGTTTGTAGAGTCGAGTATTCTGCTGTTAAATGAAAACGCTTTTAAAAATCTTGAGCCCACACAAGAGTGGAAATGTACGTCACTACATTGTTTAGTAGGCGCATGCTCAACAGAAGCTAACAAAGCATGTAAGCAAGCAGGGTAGGCATCTTATCCTTTATCTGTCCTGATCTGTCCGATTGGGAAATACAAAAGAGATTGTCGAGACTCTGACAGTAGGAGTTCATAGGCCGGAGTTAAAGGTTTCGCCAACTCTACAAGGATCTCAATGGGGTGTTGGCTTTTACGGCTAATGTTTAAGATTTTTCTATTTTTACACCTAATTACTACTAAATTTTTTGCGGGCTAACAGCTAATCAACTGGTTTCATACCTCCGAAGAAATCTGCAAACTCATGAATCCATGTGTGTGGATCAGGCCATGAAGTGTGCTTGCAAAATCCATGTGCACTACTCCCATTTGCAATGCTCATTATCTCACATTCCGGTATCCAGAAATCATGAGAATCATTCCGGACTTGAGGGCATAGCGTATCAATCTCCTTGCAGCTGGAATCGCAAATTGTATAAAACGACAAGTCCTCGCCAGGAAAGCACGGGGGGAAACTATCAGCACAGATCAACTTCTTATAATTACGGGCACATTTTGGAATCGTTTTCGCATTACTGTCTAGGTAATGTACATAGGAATCGTTACCAAATTGTGCGTCAACCACAGGGTCCCCAGTCATGTTCTTGTCGTAAAACCACTTATACATATCTTTTTGGATATTGGTTGGCAGAATTGTGTGTGTATAATTGAGATCTTGACACCATGGAATGATTAGCTTGCTACAGTTACTCTCCAGTAGGCCTGTTAAAAGAATAATACCATCAGCATTTATCATTTCATAGAGAAAAAAAGACGCGGAACTGATAAGATTATTAGCAAAAGTCTCTTATTACAGAGTGCTATATTTGGCTAAAGACTGATCAACACTCCTATTATTAAAATTGTACAATGTAAATATCAGCTGAAACTTCATTGAATAATTCTTCGAGGGGCTAATTACTAGTTGAAATCTGTCGTCGATAGAGTGAAGTACTTTTTCTATAGAGGTGCCAGTAACGCCAAGAAATCACACATGGCTCTCGACCAATCAGAGTTCGCGTAATATACCGAATATTAACAAAATGTCAGTAGTTTACACGTAGAAGTACGATGTTTTGAGTTAAAAGTCTCACACAATTAAGCCCGCGCCCCTCAACTTAGATTATATTTGAGATTCTATTAGCATTGCAGACTAAAGTCGGATTGCACTCATGACCTTCTCTTAGCAGCTAGTGCTTGTCTCATCTGACATGAAACAAACGTACTACTAAGGGACCGGTCATTATTTATGTAGAGGGGGGAGGGAAATTTTGTGAAAGATGAAACTTTTGTTGAGGCCCCCCTCCCCCTCCTATTACTAAAACTAATTGCAGGTGTCGCCCTGTTTATTCTAAATTTGAGTGATGACCCCCCCCCCCCCCCCCCCCCTCCCATTCTTTCGAATATAGAAGGTCCTGTATAGAAGGTGTAATAGCCGACTTACAATGCAGTTTAAGTGCAATTAATCTGTAATGTCTGTAATGGTATAATCATGGATTTCTACCAAACTCTAGTAAAAAGAAACCACTGGAAAAGTTGAACAATAACCATTACATAGAGGATATTAAAGCGAAATTCGTTGCATCGCGACCTCTAACGTCGGCAATGTTTTTGTCTTTTCTGATCCGTCCATCATTCTTGGGGGCGGTGCTTTCACAAACTCGTTCAGTGATTGGTTGATTTGAAAGAAGCTCCGCCCCAAACTGATTGACGGTTCAGAAAAACCCAAAATCAAAACTCAAACTTTGTGATTTGCTGGTCACGATGCAACGATTTTGGCTGTAAGGTTTTTGTTTCTGTAATTATTTTTTTGTCTTATATTCACTTTGAAAGATAAATATTGTCCAATAATATTGTCCAATATTTATCCAAGTTGGATAATTCTATTGCTTAGTTCAGTAACTGTTGAACTGAGAAACATTTTGCAAGTTTTGATGTTGCAGCCACATTCAAATAGTGAAACAGACCATTTTGGAATGTTGAAGAAACAATAGAAATGACCCTATAATTTAACTGTGTAATAACTGTATGATCCATCCTTCGCAACTGCATTGCTAAGAACTTTCACTTATTACCATTTATTACAAAGCACTGAGAAGACCTCTTGGAAAACCTAATTAATGACCCCCCTCTTCTTATACATAAATAGAAATAGCTTTGACCTCCCCCCCCTTCTTTTTCCCTTCCCCCCTCTACATATATAAATAATGACCGTCCATAAGTCTGAGTATGGTAATGTTTTATGGTCGTGCATATCAAACTTCGTTATTCCGCAAACTCACCAGCTGTGTTGGGATTGTAATATTTCTCAAATCCAGGAGGCTCTAGACACTCTTTAGAGGATCCTGTGTTTTTGGGCAGCAGGGTGCATAGACCCAATAAATACCCGGTGAAGTGCATCATATCGGTGCTAGTATTAACACATCTTTTTAGAAACTCTGAACAGACTCGACGACATGGCAATGTACTTTTTACTTGCCCTTCTGTGCAACTTGGAGCGACCAACGATGAACAAGTCAGTAGCTCGCCCATGGCTCCTACCGAGCAATTCTCCATCTCCTCAAAAACCATTGATATAATGTATGACATAGTTTCTTTGCCATCTTTGCTCATCTCGTAGGGCAGTTTGTACGTTTGATTGTATGCCCCTATGGTACCGCATTTCTCTGCGTAGCTGCCTTTTAAAGGTATACACTGTTGGCCATATGTGAAACTACTGAAATGAGCCACGAAAACAAGGATCAGCGCATATGCGTGACTTGGACTCATTCTTGGCTGTCTTGTATCACGAACCCCTGACTTTGCGTCAATTAAGAGAGAAAACGGTGTTGCAGACCTTGTAGAACGTAGTACTCTAGTATTTTGAAGACTGGAACTCAAGCTGAACTTCCAGACTCTTGACTTTTATTCACGACACAAACGAAATCCGATATATCAACTTGCAGATCATGTTCAAAACAAATGTTGTCTGTGACACAGGAAGTCCAAATTTTGAATCACGCACGAGATAGGTTCAACGCTTCTTCACTTCTTCACAAATGTTCGTCTTATCGACATGTGGTTCGTCTAATACTGACATACAGTATATACTCATATATGTGGACACTTTTGTCGTTTTTTAACGTCGTCTGAGTTTAGCCTAGCGTGATCGAGGTCCTCTGCCCTTTAAACATTGATTACATTCCGACAGACATGAATATTTTGTAAGCACGCGTCTTTGTTTTTATTACAGTTCCATAATTCAAACCCCGTACCGCAAACTCTCCTGGGTAACCAAAAGCTGTTCGGCATAGCGGGAGCTTCCCGATAAAAAAAATAATCCTGCTAAATGGCTTTCCGATTCGAATTAGCGAGGTTTTCGAGTTGTATACTCCTGTGGCATGACAAAATCTTTTTGATTCATTTTTCTGTCAAAACGTTTCTCAACGTAAATTTCCTGCTAGGCCTGAGAGCAAAGAGCAAACGCAAACTTTGTGAGAGCATAATCTACCTGCAGATTACGCTAGCATAATATGCTCTTTCCCGAGTTCCCGTGTTCTATCACAGATTATTATGCATATACAGTTTCAAAGGACGGCAAATTTCAAGTGTATATAACGCACTGTATTTCAGGCCAATAAAAGTTAATTCAGAAACTGATGGGGTTGGATCCGACATGGAAGCTTAATGATTCCCTGTTGTCATGACTACTGTTTTCGAGAAATCTGATAGGTTTGTCACCCATCCAAAGCAACAGCAGAAATTTAATGGATACCAGGCGTGACTGGAACAATATATAAAATTAAACACATAAAATGGCAACATTGACCGGATGTTAGCGTTAACAACTACCGTTTGGCATTTCTGCCCTCACTGAGACATCATTGGCAAGCTAGTGACGGGAGTTTTCACTCGAAAGGTTTTTACTCTTCCGGTCGCTTGCCTTCGTATTCATGAACAGATTTAAGACGATGAAACTTTTCTTTCCGTGTCGCGCAAAACAATTGACGAACATCGTGTATCCAACTTTATATGATAATTGGCATATTACGCGCGCTCTGATTGGTCGAACAACCATGTGTGATTAGAGTACACACACATAGATGGCGTCATCGAATCTTACGCGCGCTCTGATTGGTTGGAATGTTTCGATAAATATTATATAAAACAGATAGATTCCATTTTTCCGTGCGTCTGTACTCTAATCGATGCACAGAAGACGTCAAAATGTGGTGAGAACAACAGTCACGCCACTCGACTTCGTCTCGTGGCGTACTTTTTTGTTCTCACCACATTTTGACGTCATCTGTGCATCTATTAGAGTACAGACGCACGGAAAAATGGAATCTATTTGTTAAGCATGACACACACTTAATTGTTTCGTGTAATGCTGCATGCACGGAAATTGCCGCGAATAGCAAAGAAATGAAATTGTGAATTGCACCATTTACTGCTGACCATGCAACTTCAGTGTGAAACGATGTGCGCAACAGTTGCAGCAAAAGAATTGAAGTTCTACTTCTGCAATGTTCCATGTGTGCAAGCAATATTGTAAAGATAAACCTTAGCTCCGCTCTCAAGCCAGGGGGAAGGAAACCCTGTATAGGCGATTCTGATAATGATTGAACGTCCATAGGCGACAAAGTACGTCCGTAGATGACTTTTATCAAAGACCACTTTGTAATTCACCGTAAATGTTCATGACCAAACAGTATAAAAGACAAGAGTTACACTGTGTGTCTATGTTAAGGTTACAGAACCTGAATGGGGTGAAAGAGAAACCCTTTTTAATTCCCAAATTCCGTAACCATCAGTGAGTTACGCAGGCCAATGTGACAGTTGCAGGAATGGAAACTCAGTGCAAAAAGTATTCTGCTGATGCATGTGTGCAACGTTGGACAGCGTTCATACTGAAACTGCGAAACAAAATTGAGCAAAATTCCATGACTTTTTCATGACTTTGATCCAATTTCAACGAACTAAAAATTAACAGTTGTTTCACCCCGACAGGCCAGACTTTTTGATGCCTGATATACATGCATTTCAAATTAACCCCTTTTTCCAGACCTAAAGCTTTTTCTCTAAATTTTGTGACTTTATTTTCCAGGCCTGAAAATGCATAATTCAATTTCCATGATTTTCCATGTCTATGTGAACCCTCTTTCAGAAAATTATGAATTTTGTAAATTATCAATTTTATCTATGATAAAACGACCACTTTTGGTACATAAGGTACATTCAAGAGACCATAATACTAAGAGAGCGAAACTCAGTATTGATGCCTGTACAATGTTCGCGGCGACTAAGGCTATTTTACCGTTTACTTTCGGCATTTGAATTCTATTGTTTAAAGCCTTGCGCGCGCGATGGCGAAATTATCAAAAATAGCCTTAGTCGCCGCGAACAACGCAGCGCAGACATCAACACTGAACTCTTGGTACATTATATTTAAAAAAAGAATTTTTCACATTGCTTTCGTTTATTGGACTAAATTAAAAAAAGTATTGTACATCAAATTCAGCTCTGTTTTTGTCAGCTATAATATTTTCAAACGCGTGCTGATTACAAAATTATTAAATATAATGATTAAAAACTATTAAATAAAACACAACAAAATCAAATATCATTATCAAATATTATTAAAGTTAATTTTCCTCTAGGTAGTTCGATCCCACGTTTCGTCTTGCGCGCTCTTCAGAAACTAACGCGATTGAGCTTGAAGAATGGGAGTTTTCCCTGTTCTTTTGATTACAGATTCATTTGACCCTTGCTATAATATGATCATCTCGTTAAAACCTTCCCCTAGGCCGGAGCCCATCACTAGGAGCGTCCAATTACATATTAAGTCTTCAGTTGAAGGGGCGTTTTTCCGAGTCGAGTTATTTTTAGAGCGCATTCTCACCAACTATTACCATGGTGATAGGACTGTAGCCAATCAGCACTTGATACATTTTAGTGCGTAACTAGTCAATTGTCAGGCCAACGAGTTTTATCTCTCTCGGTTATTCCCGAAGATATGACCGAAGAGGAACCAATTGCCGCTTAAAAAGCATGCAAGGCAATTTTTCGCGCGAAATTCAATTCTAAACATACCGTAATCAGGTAATGATTCGAATAAGAGCCCTCCTTCCAATAAGCGCCCCCCTCGAATTCCGCTCCTTCTCTACTACGTTTTTGAAAGAAGCGTTCCCTCGCGAGTAAAAGTCCCCTTCCCTGTCTAGTTAGACTGATGGTACTGATAGTACTACAGAGTAAATGACTATGTAACAATAAAAGTTACGTGAATACGATATTCTTGCAAAATCAATGGTACTTGTTGAACGTTCGAACATATTTGTATCGTTCGTGCGGGCTTCCTGTGTTTCTACTATTGGGTTTCCTGTTTACCGAAAAGCTAGGTTTCTAAGCTAATTTCAACATGGTGGACAATGTGATTTTCATCGCTACAATATCTGCAAGTTTTGATGGAATTTTGAGAGTTTGAGGCTCCAAATTGCAGGAAAATCAACAGAAACAGAAATCAATGTAACTGTAAAATAAGGTAATGCCTGCCCAGATATAGAATAGACTTCATGGCCGTGCGAACGACACATTTTTGTAGAGATATGTTTGCTATCGGTGGTACATGTACCTCTGTTTTAGGAAGGTGTTAAATCATCTCAAATCATTATCCGAATATTCATTATTCGAATCATTACGGTAATTCAATTAGTATATAAACGCTGCTTCACCAAAGTTCGACGCTTTGTAATTATGAGCTCCTACCTTAACCCATAGTACCATAATTAAGAAGTTGATTTATAATTAGTTTTTAAGTCACTAAATCAGTCCTGTCGTCTTCCTGGCGCGAGTAACCTTGAGATGCGAGTTTACGTTTTTTGTAGAAGAATACCAGGGCTATAAAAGTACCCACGATAACTACAGGGACAATGATAACAG
Source organism: Telmatactis stephensoni (assembly GCA_029948255.1). Lineage (NCBI taxonomy): Eukaryota > Metazoa > Cnidaria > Anthozoa > Actiniaria > Isophelliidae > Telmatactis > Telmatactis stephensoni. The sequence continues at coordinate 24,487 of JALIZF010000877.1, forward strand.
CAGCGATAACTCCACCACCGACTCCTCCTTTTGGTTTAGTGGTAGGCTGTATAGGGGGCCGCTCTGAAAATAAAAGTACCAGCTGTGATAACAAATTGAATTTCAACTGCAATCAATAATTGATACTAATATATGAAATCCGGGTCAAAAAGTGATATAGGCTCCAAGATAAGGAGTGTTATATCGCACAATGCCATTCTCAGCATGTTATGCATCAGTCAGTTGATTGCTACTCCCCGACCTCCGGAGAAAGGCGGGAAAAGTAACACGTTTCCCCAGCCCTTAGCCGGAGCAAGAGGACAGCTAAAGGCCAAGCCCTACTGTGACTGACCGCCCTGTCGTCGGGCGAAATGATGGTTACATGTGTGCTGATAATTCCCTCATGAACGATCCTAATAATTTTCGTATCAAAATACGAACTTGTCCTTTTGTAGGAGGAAAAATGCAACTACCGTCATATCCGTTTCAGGTACCTTGTGGATTCCCGCAAAAGACAAGTTTGCTTTCTTTAGACAAGAGTTGAACTCAAGGACTCAGTTAACGTCTAGCATTACAATCTCTGCTAAAATCCGCGCGCATTTACATTTACAAGCCTGTTACTTCTCCCATCTCCCCGTGGGTACAAGCAGCTAAATGACAGTTAAATCATATCCCCGGCACTGACATGTCTCTCCAGCCTTCCCCGGGGGGTCACGGGGCCAAGCTTTCAAAAGTCGAATCCCGAAATATACATCACTTGCCACATAGAAAGGAATCAAGATGAGGATACATGCATAAAGCTCAGTCATTTGTAACAAGACAAAAGTTCTAGCACGTAGCCTCGTTCTAAATCCTTTGTATGTGGCAGGTGAAGCATATCTCAGAACTGGACTATTGACCAATGCAATATACCTGTCTTTGAATTTGGAGAAAACCAAAATCTGATCCTCATTTTTATTGTCTTGTCCTCAAAATTGATCCAGATAGGGAATTGAATGGGTCTACACAGAAACTCATAACTCTCCCTTATGAGTTTCTGCTCTACATAATGAGAATTGTTCTACAAATAACCTCTCACCTTTAAAGATATCTATCCACTGCATCGGTGGTGGCCAAGTCTTGTGTTTACAGAAGCCCTTGTATGATTCACCAAATGCCAGTCTCTCACAGTACAGAAAATACTGCAAACGAGAGCTTATTAGGGAAGGGCATCGGGAACTAATATTCATACAGACATCCTTACAAACTGTGTAGTATGAAACACCTTTACCTGGGAAACAAGGTGGAAGAAGTTCTGTACAATAAAGCTTTTTGAAGTCTGTTGAGCATTTACTGAAGTTTTTCAAAAGAGATGAAACCATTCTAACAACAGAATCATTAGTTGGAATGACCACTTCAGGATCGTCTTCATGTGTAAAGTTTTTTCCATATTTATGCTTGTAAATTTTCATCTGTCGCTTTCTGGTTATAATGGTTTTGTCATATCCTAGGCCTTTGCAGAATGGAATGATGACGGGAGTACAGCCTCTTTCTAGTGGACCTAGAGGGGAAAAGTACAAACTTTCATAAATACATAATGAATAAATTTTGTCTGCTTCTAGAGCGCATTTTCCATGGCGAAATGACCAAATGTACTATAACTAAATCATATAAATCAAAGGTAAATGGATTAAGAATCCCAACTGGCAAGGAGGCAAACCAGTTGGCTATATTACAAGCATGGCCGAGAAACTGAATTTGAACTAATCGAAATCAGAACAAATTCAGTCTCAGCTAGTGGCCAGAGTGGGAATTGAACCTGGGACTGCCAGATTACAAGACCAACGCTCTGATCACTGGGCCATGCTGCCTCCTTTCATCAGCCTCCATAGTACCTCTTGAATGGAAAAGTTGAGGGGAGTGAGGCCAATACAGGGTAAAACAAATCTTAAGTATGGGTGATCCTCTTGACTGAAGCTAATTAAACAATTTCATACCCACCTAGGATGTCAGGAGAAAGTGGAGAGGGGGAAGGGGAGGCAAAGGGGAGACAAGACAAAGGGAATGGGTGAGGGGAGGGGGAGGTAATGCCTTGGGTCTGTGTGCATGATATAAAATATAATCAGTTCCATAAAAACTTTAGAATCTTTGAGTCCAATAAAACTGTATGCAGATTGACAAAATAAATATAGACCTACAATGCCAAATGCCAAAAATCAGATACAGTTCATGTATGATTTATGATGCGCAAAAACATAATTATGTTCTTCTTCTTCTACTCTGCTTTGTCACGGAGTTAAGATTGACAACAATAAATTCCATGTCTGGGTCAATATAGAATTTATGAGTTGGGTCAAAGGAAATTATCTGATCAAATATTCTTTAATACAGACACATCAAATATATCTGGAAGACTGAGAGTTTGAACTAGGTTTAAAACATCTCAAATAAGAATTAATTAGGCTAATTAATCGAAATTGCAAAATTTAACTGATTGTCGACAAACCATAAAACACACTGACTGTATTTGATTACATTTTGGCGGGAAATTTTGTTAGACAACAGAGACATGGACTTCAAGTAATTAATTATTTATCGATTTCAAATGTCAAAATATGAATTCCAAATTTCAAATCAAAGCAACGTTGTTTACCATGCAGTTAGTTAAGGTGCAGGTTTACAAAGTTAATCTTTCTTTTATATGTAGGTATTTTGAACACAGAATCGGGAACAATGACGAATTAACCTTTTTGTTGACTACTTGAGCTTACTTGGGGTCCCTCGCGCATTCATATTTAAATTTTTAAAATTTCAAGGCAGAATTTCAAGCATAAGAGTATATGGTTCCAAAATGAGTTAAATACTATACTTACCCACTATAGATGAATTATAGTGAGCATGAAAGTTAGGAGGCTCGTAACAGGTCCCCTGGCTTGCTGTATTGTTATCAAGCATTGAGCATAAAGAAACCAACATATCAACTGCGAAGTCGGGAATTGCATCCTCGCATCTCTTAAGAAATTCAGAGCAGACTCTTTTACAAGGCAGTAAAGGTTTAGACCTGCTTTCCTTGCAGTGTGGTGCAAGAACTGAGCAGGCCATGGTCTCTCCTACTTTACCAACAGAGCAGTTCTGGACAATTTTCAGCAAAAAATCAACAGTTGCTTTTATCGCCATTACGGACCGTTGTGAAAGATCTTTTGGAATAGGGAACGAGTTGTTGTACCCTGTTACTGAACATCTGGCTAAAGGTCCATCGCGAAGTGGAATACATTTCTGAATGGCTCCAGAAGTAACAAGTGAACTCTGCAAACAGAACGGTACACAGAGGAGCAAGAAGATAACAGGCTTCAAGGCCGCCATATCTCCTCAATCTTGTTGTCTATGTGAAACCACGATAGCGGGAACAAGTACGATTCGCTTGTTCAGTCAGCCATAAGAGGAACTAGATGTAGTAAATCCTTGTATGCAAATGCTTGGAAAATTGAGCTATAGCTCAATGTCTTGCACCGATGACCGCGTGTTCCAGCAGTGCATGTGGACAACGTATGACCAGACTAGACTGCTTGATGTCTAGTGTTTCATGTCACGCAAAGAAAACTCGTAACGCAACTCGTAACGCAATGTTTTTTGTTCACATATATATATCGAGAGTCACGGACTAAGGTTCGACGTTATTTTTTATTTTTATTTTTTTTTCATGTATATTGCATTTTATCAGTATATTATATTGTATTTATGTATTTTTGGTTCGTTTACTCGACCACTTTCCTTACTTAGGTCTGCACTTTCCAATTAACACTGACTTGCCTCACTAGTTTGTACAAAGACTTAGTAGGGAGCTTAAGCAGGAGACGTTTTTGTCAACACGGACGTCACACGCCCGTTTTCGTTCATCCGTTCACCGTCATAGATGAGTTTGCTGTTCTTGGTACAAGATGAAAAAGCCTTTGTAACTGACCTGTTTAACGAAAACGGACACATCATCTATGATTGCGAACGGATGAAGAAGAACGTACACTGCGGTGACGTCCGCGGTGACACAGAAACGTCTCCTGCTTAAGCTCCCTAGTTGATGTGGCGGGGGGGGGGGGGGGGGGGGGGAATACAGAAGGGACAATACGCCTACCACTTTGCACGCACTCTATCAGTTCTTGCAGGATATTTTTTAAACGACACCACGCAAAGTTGATTCTTAAAAATACCTTTCAAAACGAGTTATTTTGATCGTTGTTCGAATCCTCAGTCCCAGCTAGCCTGCGTTGCCAGCAACGCAGACTAGTCCCAGCAAGCCGCAAAACATCGTTCAGTTGTGATAAGTTCTCTTTAAAATCAGCGAAATTACTGTTTCTTGAAACTACCGCAACGACAACCGAAAGACCATAATGGTAAATCCCAAAATCCGACCAATTTTTTTCAACGATTTATAACTATTTTTCCACTCGTTAAAAAGAAGATGCAAAGAGTTGTTGTAAGGAGCCCCAGCTAATACGGACATTTTCATAGCCCTTGACAGTTCGATATATGGGTTTCTATTCGATCCGCCATAGTTCTTTCGACTTCCGCCGGAACATCATGACATCATTCATATAACTTCCGGTTGTAAATATGCCTACCGCTTTGACGTATTTGGCGCGATCTTTATCACTAGATAAGTATATAGCTATTTCGATTAACGTTGTTGCTGAAAAAAAGCCTAATGGCTAAAGCCTTTCAAATATCTTTTGCGTACTATCAAACTTCTCTGTGGGCTATCTGAGAAATTAAGGAATATGTGGCCAAGTTGTAGATACACTGAGTTTCTTATTGTAATGATGTCACGGTGATAAAAATTTTTCATGATTCCACTCTCAAAGCTTTAGGCTTTTTTCAGCGACAACGTTAACTGAAAAATCTATAACTTCCGGTTGTGAATTTCTCAAGTATTATGCCTGCCACTTTGACGTATTTGGCGTGACCTTCATCACTTGATAGTATATAAGTAACTACATTTGCTAAATATCTTCAGTCAGTTCAGGTTCACTTTTATGAGAGAATTATGCATCCGAATCTTCCTGCCAGTTTTTTTGCAGTTATTTTTACAGCCACATGGCTCGTTTCTTCTGGGTCTTCACAACAGTGCTCATCTTTGTTAGGCACTCCTCTTAGTGCTTGTCAAGCTGCTGGATATAACTCCACTTTTCCGATGCCTTACCAATTGAACGATGCTACAAAATCGTATGTATCTAGAAGTCTATCCTACATACTTGGAAAGATTAAGAAATCGACAAATAGTTTCCTCGTTGAAAATCTGGGAGAGACCATTGCCTGTTCTATCTTAGTTCCACGTTGTACTGATGGAAAAGTGAATCTACCTTGCAAAAGAGTTTGTGCAGAATTTTTGAGAAGGTTCAGCACGAAAGATCCATTTGTGCTGGAATATATTGTCGCTCACTGCACACTTCTACCTGACGCCAAGGCGTCCTCTGGAAAATGCTTTGAGCCTGAAGGATTCGATCAACATCACAACAGCTCCGACTCAGGTACGATTTTTTATATAAATACATTTGTAAATATTGATATATTTTTGTCTGTTTCTGCTTTTCGAGTGCCCTTAATCACAGGGGCGACTCAGTTATATAAACATGCAGGTAGCCAGCCAATAAACGCGCGCACGGCATAGCTTTTCAAGTATATAATCCAAATCTCTAATCAGTTTTCTTTTAAACACTTTTAGAGCTACCTAATACTAAGTGCAGTAAGCTGATATTCCCCTGGTGTCAAGGTCTTGGCTACAAACACACAAATATGAGAGAATCTACACAAATGAAACTATATAAATATCTTTATAACAAAGAATTCAAAAACGATTCTACAATTGACAAAGTTTATTCCGAGGACTCCAAAGTGTGGAAGTTGGCAAAACTACAAGAGAAGTACAGTCCTTGTGCTTCAGAGATAAAGAGGATGGTTTGCGGCCAACTTTTGCCGCCATGTTTTCCCGACGAAGGGTCAGCGTTTTATACTACTTGTAGTTCGACGTGTTCTAATCTGCGTAAAAAGTGTCCATCCCTCGCAGAGAACTGGCAACCCACTTGTGGAGGATTCTTTATTAATCACTGTGAAGCTCTGGCAAATGGCAGCTCATCTCACGGGTTTTGCAAACGATCGTCTTGGCCTAAACCGTTTCAGTGGGTTCACCATGTCAAACAAGGTAAGGGAACGTTAGACTTACGTAAGACACACGTACTAGACTTACGTACTAGACACACGTTAGACTTACGTACTAGACACACTTAATCCGTGAGGCTACGTATCTCAAGTAACTGCTCAGTATTATGAGAGTGTTAAGAACGAGAATGGCGTGCGCTCCTCGTATTAACGTAAGCCTTTGTCTCCACTCATGTGCCAAAATTGATTTATTGTTAGATCAAACAACTCGTGAAAAATTGTCTGAAAATTATGCCATTATGGACCATTATGGTTCGTATTTCAGCATTGTAATGTGTTTTAGAGTAAATCGTAGCAAGCGTCACTACAAGTTGACGCTGCCAATGAGACTGTAGCCCGAGTAAACTGATCTCCATTTTCAGTGAGAATTTCTAATTTTATGTGCAGCCTTTTCTGTAGGCAACTCCTTCGCCGATCCTTTCGAAAAACATACAACCCCAATGACAGAAGGGCTGGAGACAAGAAAGCGAAAAAGTTGTCCTTTTCTTGTCTAACTAGAGGATACTTTTTTTCAGATGAAGATTCCACGCCCGTGACAATCGAAGCTACGTTGGCTAGTCCGACTTCTTACCGAACCATAATTATTGCAAGTTTTGTGGTTGTAATTCTGTTTATGATAGTGTTTGTTGCCATGTATGCCACTTTGTTGCTATGCAAACGACGTAAGACTATGCGCAGAACCAAAATATATAATGGAAAAGATACAAAGGCTATTATCGTCGAAGATGAATTACAATTAGAAGAAGCCAGAGAATTAGACAGGGAACGAGCTGCCTGGTGTTGCATTTGGTGGTTATGCTTCTGATTTCATTTGCAGTGAGACTTCACCTTTTGGAACTCCCAAGCATAGCCATAAAACATTCAAAATTACTGGGGCTCGAGATTGTATATTGAATGAATTGAGTGTATATATGTAATTAGTAGAGTTCAATCATTTTAAAAACACTGATAGATTATTAAGTTTTAAAGTACCTATAAAGCTTAGCCAAATCCTTTTGAATCTAGAAATACATCATATAAATAAACGTTTTATATATTTCTGAATAAAATCAACTCCTCTATGAGAATCAAGCAATTCAAATCTGAAAATGCAAATGAGATGACGTCAAAGCAGGAATTTGCTTGATTTTGATTCTAGTCCTGAAACAAGTGCATTTCAGTTAAGTAGCAAAAATACTCACCATACCTTGTACTCTAGGAATAAAATTGTTTTTGCAAATAGAAAAATGGTATAATTAAAATTTTCATCCAGTGTATATTTGTATATTTAATAATTCCTGCTTTGACGTCATCAGTTGATTTTTATCAGTAAGAAATATTTATATAAAACGTTTATTTATATGATGTATTTCTAGATTTAACAATATATTCTAATTCGCAATCATAGTTTATAATTAACGCTGTAAATATTCAAAGCTCCACAATAAACTTGATTCTTTGTTGACAGATTGTTCGCTTTTTTAGTCTAAAATCACTTGGGAACTGCTCTCATTAACAAACCAATTGTGCAGCAACTTCAAATCCAACACGTGCTGTGAACAGCAGATTTTTAATTCAGTGGAAATGTTGCGACATATCTTCAGAAACTGCGGGACCCCTGAGTTGCGCATATCGTTATCATGGAAGATCAAAACGCTGCTTACGTCTTTACTATCACTTTCTTTTAACTTCCTCTACGACAAAAAGACCCATTTCGGCATACTGGTAAATCTCACAATATGACCATTTTTTGACGCTGTTTACAACTATTTTAGCCTTTTTGAAATACAGTTCATTTTGATATGCATTTGTCTTTATCAGTTTATGTTGTCGAGTCACATTACACCTGTGATTATTCTATAACGAATAGAAGCCTAAATTAAAAGATGCTATCTCTTAAAAGTATCCAGCAATTTGTTTGACTAACATGGATATTTTCCTTATTTTCTCACAGTTCGATTTATAGGGTTCTTTTCTGCCATGATTCTTCGACTTCCGGCTTCCGACTTCCCTTCATATAACTTGGGGTTTCAATTTCTTTCATGCCAGCTGCTTTTATATTGCCCACGTCTGCTCTGTTCAGTTTCCTGTTTCGTCATGGCGTGACCTTTATCACTGGATACTATTTAAGAAACTGCCTTTACTAAATGTCTTCAGTTTGGTTCCCTTTTTTGAGAGAATTATGCATTCGAATGTTCCTGCCAGTTTTTTTGCGATCATTTTTACAGCCACATGGCTCGTTTCTTCTGGGTCTTCACAACAGTGCTCATCTTTGTTAGGCACTCCTCTTAGTGCTTGTCAAGCTGCTGGATATAACTCCACTTTTCCGATGCCTTACCAATTGAACGATGCTACAAAATCGTATGCTTCTAAAGCTCTGTCTTACATACTTGGAAAGATTAAGAAATCGACAAATAGTTCCCTCGTTGAAAATCTGGGAGAGACCATCGCCTGTTCTATCTTAGTTCCACGCTGTACTGATGGAAAAGTGAATCTACCATGCAAAAGAGTTTGTGCGGAATTTTTGAGAAAGTTCAGCACGAAAGATCCATTTGTGTTGGAATATATTACAGCTCACTGCACACTTCTACCTGACGCCAAGGCGTCCTCTGGGAAATGCTTTGAGCCTGAAGGATTCGATCAACACTACAACAGCTCCGACTCAGGTATGATTTTTTAGATAAATACATTTGTAAATACTGATATATTTTGTCTGGTTCTGCTTTTCGAGTGCCTTTAATCACAGGGGCGACTCAGTTATATAAACATGCAGGTAGCCAGCCAATAAACGCGCGCACGGCATAGCTTTTCAAGTATATAATTCAAATCTCTAATCAGTTTTCTTTTAAACACTTTTAGAGCTACCTAATACTAAGTGCAGTAAGTTGATATTCCCCTGGTGTCAAGGTCTTGGCTACCAACACACAAATATGAGAGAATCTACACAAATCAAACTATATGAATATCTTTATAACAAAGAATTCAAAAACGATTCTACAATTGACAAAGTTTATTCCGAGGACTCCAAAGTGTGGGAGTGGGCAAAACTGCAAGAGAAGCACAGTCCTTGTGCTTCAGAGATAAAGAGGATGGTTTGCGGCCAACTTTTGCCGCCATGTTTTCCCGACGAAGGGTCAGCGTTTTATACTACTTGTAGTTCGACGTGTTCTAATCTGCGTAAAAAGTGTCCATCCCTCGCAGAGAACTGGCAACCCAGATATGGAGCATTCTTTATTAATCATTGTGAAGCTCTGGCAAATGGCAGCTCATCTCACGGGTTTTGCAAACGATCGTCTTGGCCTAAACCGTTGCAGTGGCTTCACCATGTCAAACAAGGTAAGGGAACGTTAGACTTACGTAAGATACACGTTAGACTTACGTACTAGACACACGTATATACTAGACACACGTAATCCGTGAGGCTACGTATCTCAAGTAACTGCTCAGTATTATGAGAGTCTTAAGAACGAGAATGGCGTGCGCTCCTCGTATTAATGTAAGCCTTTTTCTCTACTCATATATATGTGCCAAAATTGATTTACTGTTAGATCAAACAACTCGTGAAAAGTTGTCTGAAAATTATGCCATTATGGAGGGGGTCGTAAGGGGGGGGGGGGGGGGGGGAAAGCATGGAAACTGCCAACAAAATTATTAAAACAAAAACCAAAAAAGAAAACAAAAATCATAAAAATCCCAAAAACCGCAAACCGCGTACAAAATATATCTGCAGTCAAAAACCGCAAAACCGCAAAATCGCGTCACCGCAAACTCTTGCGTCCCCCTCATTTTTTCAGTATTGTAATGTGTTTTAGAGTAAACCGTAGCAAGCTCAATTACATGTTGACGCTGCCAATGAGACTGTAGCCCGAGTAAATGCTCATTTTCAATTTTATGTGCAGCCTTTACTGTAGGCAACTCCTCGCCGATCCTTTCGAAAAACATACAACCCCGATGACAGAAGGGCTGGAGACAAGAAAGCGAAAAAGTTGTCCTTTTCTTGTCTAACTAGAGGATACTTTTTTTCAGATGAAGATTCCACGCCCGTGACAATCGAAGCTACATTGGCTAGTCCGACTACTTACCCAACCGTAATTATTGCAAGTTTTGTGGTTGTAATTCTGTTTATAATAGTCTTAGTTGCCATGTATGCCACTTTGTTGCTACGCAAACGACGTAAGATTATGCGCAGAACCAAAATATATAATGGAAAAGATACGAAGGCTATTATCGTCGAAGATGAATTACAATTAGAAGAAGCCAGAGAATTAGACAGGGAACGAGCTGCCTGGTGTTGCATTTGGTGGTTATGCTTCTGATTTCAGTTGCAGTGAGACTTCACCTTTTGGAACTCCCAAGCATATCCATAAAATATCAAAATTACTGGGGCTCGAGATTGTATATTGAATGAATTGAGTGTATGTAATTAGAATCGTTTTCGTATGAGTGGGAAACTTACCGTACCGTATCGTAACTGCACCAGTATCATAGTTTCTATAGAAACATTCGAAATTCCTGCTGTAACCGTATCGTACGTAACCGTACAGTGTTCCCACTCATACGAAAACCACTCTGGTAGAGTTGAATCATTTTAACTTAAGATTATTAAGTTTTAAAGTGCCTATTAAGCCTAACCAAAGCCTTAGCTGTTCATTAGATTATTAGCCTTTGAAGTGTAGAACGTCTCTTTTTCAACGTAGTTATTTTCATAGAACTATTAAGTTATGGAATTCTTTGCCTTCGTCAATAAGAACCTTACCTAGCGTTAATGCTTTCAAAGTAGCATTAGTTCAGAAACACTATAAAAAAGCCCTTATTAATACGTTTGATCAGGATAACGTTTTTAGATTCAAAAGGATTTGATTTCTAAATTCCAAATTGATTTGGCTAGGCTTTATTGGCATTTTAACAAGAGAACATAATACTAAGAGAGCGAAACGCGGGGACTAATTATAATGTCTGCGCGATGATATGTGCTTGTCGCTCAAGGTTAATTATTTTTAGCAACAGGAAGTCGACGCCCTAACGCGCGCGCAAGGCGCTCAAACAGAGGAATATTAATTTGATTTTTACGCGCGCGAGGATTTCTCCTCCGGCAATCCAATTTCATTGTTTGCGCGCACGATGGCCTCAACTTACTGTTACTAAAGATAGCGACATATAAGCATAAGCGCAAGCAACATACGCAGACTCAGTAGCGCATTTATCAGTCAGGTGCGAGAAAAAACAAAAACTTATAATGAGTAGTACTCTATTGAGTCTGCGTATGCTTATGCGGTGTGTGAACCGGCCCTAAGCGCCAAGTACATATCTCGCTCTCTTAGTATCATGGTCTTCTCTTCTTTGTAAGTATGCGAAGACAACGGCAGCACCATACCCTGTAATATATATGCTCTCTGCGATTAGTACTGTATAGTTAACAACGCAACGTAACGAGTGTTACGAGGTTAACAACGCAGTCAAACGACTGCGCATGTGCAGCACTTAGGTGACAGAACAGTGAATTTGTATGGGAAAACATTTCAAAATCAAGTTGTAAGAAACTTCTGTTAATATTTAGTCTGCATATTTGCTGTGGAAGAAAAATATGTTCCGTTTAAATTATTCCTCGTTTACACCAGAATTTTTTTACATCTTGAGATATTAAATTGTCACGAGAATCTTCTCGCTTATATTTGTAGTTACGCTAGTTACAACAACAAAATACGCTTTTGGAGCACTCTACTTAACGGAGACTAAATATTAACGTTTCTTAGAAATTAATTTTGAAAACTATCGGCCAAAAATCCTAATGTTTACGAATGCAAATTCGCTGCTCTTTCACCTAATTTCTGCACGTGCGCATGCGTAACGAGGTTAGCTTACTGGACTTTCGTGACAATCGATTAGTTCCCGTTTGCACATGTCATCGATATTCCCTCGTTTATCTACCAAACTATATCCAATTTAATATATACATGACGTGTACAATTTATAATTCACGACGCATTTCGTACTGGAAATAGTCTAGTTAGACATGTATAGCTGTAGCCATTACAATTGTAACTTATTTAGTCTTAGAGTTCTCAAAAATAGAGCATGAGATGTAACATTTAGTTAATCTAGATGTGAGCAAGAGACCATAATATTAAGAGAGCGAAACTCGGTATTGATGTCTGTGCGATGTTCGTGGCGACTAAGGCTATTTTTAGTAACTTCGCCATCGCGCGCCCAAGTCCCTCAACCAACAGAATTTAATTTTTGACGTGCGCGCGGACGGGACCGTTTGAATTCTATTGTTGAAGAGCCTTGTGCGCGCGATGGCGAAATTACTAAAAATAGCCTTAGGCGCCACGAACATCGCACAGCCATCAATACTGAGTTTCGCTCTCTTAGTATTATGGTCTCTTGATGTGAGCAGCAATAAAGGTCTTTAAAGTCAACTCGAACGAGTCTCTTTTTACAACGCATTTTTCGGTTACGTTCTATTTATATCAATTTGATTTTATCCTTAATTGCATTCATTTTGAAATCACTAGCAAATCCCCTGCAATCTGATTGGTAACAAAGGATGCGAATTATTCCTACTTCATTTTTTGTTACTTTAACTTTTAGGATCATTCACTGGGACTTTTGTAAAAGATGGAAATTAGAAAATGCTGATAAGGGGTATGAGCATGAACCATCCATCATTCGATATGAAAATCCAGACTGATGCCAAAATTGAACATTCAAAACCTGACATTGTCATATATGAAAAGAGAAGCAGGAAGTGTTTTTTGGTTGATGTCGCATGTCCATTTGACACAAGGATTGCAGAGAAGGAAAGGGAGAAGATTGAAAAGTATGATGACCTGAGGAAGGAAGTTAAACGAATATGGTCTTATAAGTCTGTAGTGGTTGTGCCAATCATTATAGGAGCACTTGGCACAATTCATGAAAACTTAAACAGCAGGATGAAGATGCTGGATATGGGCGTCGGGATTAAAATGTTACAAAAAGCTTGTATACTTGGATCAGCAAAGATCATCAGAAAGGTCTTTTGGATACCTAAAGCTGCGGGAGGTGTTGATAGATTTTTCCCTTTTTCGCCTAAAATCACTTCGGAACTGCTCTCATTAACAAACCAATTGTACAGGAACTTCAAATCCAACACGTGCTGTGAACAGCAGATATTTAGTGGAAATGTTGCCACATATCTTCAGAAACTTGACCCATGAGTTGCGCATATCGTTATCACAGAAGATCACAACGCTGCTTACGTCTTTACTATCATATTTCTTTTAACTTCCGCTACAACAAAAAGACCCATTTTCGCAAAGCGTCCGTAACTTACGTATTTGCATACTGGTAAATCCCAAAATACGACCATTTTTTCGACAATTTACAACTATTTTTAATAGCCTTTTTTAAATCCAGTTCATTATGATATGCATTTGTCTTTATGTTGTCGAGTTTAAGGCAGGCGAATGAGAAGGGAGACAGACCTGTAGCGAAACCCTGTGTAGAATGGTTGGTTACCCGCGCTATAACGAACTATTTTGTCTACTCGTTAAAAAGATGTATAGAGTTTTAAGATGCGATATAATGATTCGGGCAACAAAATCGTGCAACATTGTTGCATTGCAAGTTGTGTTTGTATTACCACCCCATGCGCAATACATTTCAGTTCTCTGTTTCACGAAGTAGAAGCACTTTCTATTTTTTTGCAACCGATTTTGTTGCCTGTATTACCGCACCATTTATTTCATCAGTGTTAAAACATTGTGAGTGAACAACTACTAATAACATTACGCCTGTGATTATTCTATAACGAATAGAAACCTTAAAGATGCTATCTCTCAAAAGTATCCAGCAATTTGTTCGACTAACATGGATATTTTCATAGTTTCTCACAGTTCGATTTATAGGTTCTTTTCTGCCATGATTCTTCGACGTCCGGCGGAAATCATTTCACTGTTCATATAACTTCCGGTTTCAATTTTTTTCATGCCATCCGCTTTATTACCCACGTCTTCTCTGTTTCGTCATGGCGTGACCTTTATCACTGGATACTATTTAAGAAACTGCCTTTGCTAAATGTCTTCAGTTTAGTTCACATATTTGCGAGAATGCATTCGAGTCTTGCTAGTTTTATTGCGGTCATTTTTACAGCTACATGGCTCGTTTCTTCTGGGTCTTCACAACAGTGCTCATCTTTGTTAGGCACTCCTCTTAGTGCTTGTCAAGCTGCTGGATATAACTCCACTTTTCCGATGCCTTACCAATTGAACGATGCTACCAAATTGTATGCTTCTAAAGCTCTGTCTTACATACTTGGAAAGATTAAGAAATCGACAAATAGTTCCCTCGTTGAAAATCTGGGAGAGACCATTGCCTGTTCTATCTTAGTTCCACGTTGTACTGATGGAAAAGTGAATCTACCTTGCAAAAGAGTTTGTGCGGAATTTTTGAGAAAGTTCAGCACGAAAGATCCATTTGTGTTGGAGTATATTGTCGCTCACTGCACACTTCTTCCTGATGCCAAGGCGTCCTCTGGGAAATGCTTTGAGCCTGAAGGATTCGATCAACACTACAACAGCTCCAACTCAGGTATGATGTTTTAGAGAAACATATATAAGCTTACATATGTGTGAGAGAGTACAGTGGAGTGATTGTAAACTGGCTGAAGCGCCAAGTAGCTTTCCACTGTAAACGAAGCAAATCATTCTACGTCATTCTGCGTCATCGCATCTCTTTAAAATCGCTAATAGAAACATGCAATGCAACCAGCCAATAAACGCGCGCAAACATAGCCTTTCAAGTATATAATCCAAATCTCTAATCAGTTCTCTTTTAAACACTTTTAGAGCTACCTAATACTAAGTGCAGTAAACTGATATTCCCCTGGTGTCAAGGTCTTGGCTACCAACACACAAATATGAAGGAATCTACACAAGTCAAACTATATAAACATCTTTATTACAAAAAATTCAAAAACGATTCTACAATTGACAAAGTTTATCCAGAAAATTCGGATATGTGGAAGTTGGCAAAACTGCAAGAGAAGCACAGTCCTTGTGCTTCAGAGATAAAGAGGATGGTTTGCGGTGAAATTTTTCCGCCATGTTTTCCCGACGAAGGGTCAACGTTTTATACTACTTGTAGTTCGACGTGTTCTAATCTGCGTAAAAAGTGTCCATCCCTCGCAGAGAACTGGCCATCGTTTGCTGGAAGATTCTTTATTAATCACTGTGAAGCTCTAGCAAATGGCAGCTCATCTCACGGGTTTTGCAAACGATCGTCTTGGCCTAAACCGCTTCTGTGGCTTCATCATGTCAAACAAGGTAACGGAACGTTAGACTTACGTACTAGACACACGTTAGACATACTTAATCCGTGAGGCTACGTATCTCAAGCAACTGCTCAGTATTATGAGAGTGTTAAGAACGAGAATGGCGTGCGTTCCTCGTATTAATGTAAGCCTTTGTCTGTACCCATGTGCCAAAGTTTATTGACTGTTAGATCAAAACAACTTGTAAATAGTCATAAAAATGTTATGGTTCATGCTTCAGTATTGTAATGTGTTTTAGAGTAAACCGTAGCAAGCGTAATTACGTTTCAGTGACACTGTTAATAGATAGATAACTGTTTATTTAAGTGTCCTAGTCTTCTAGCGCTCGCGCACTAATTGGGGGACACTATACTCTCACACTCACTACCTCTACCTTGAATATTTTGCAAATAATCACTCGACTCACCAGTTCGTTTTTGAACTATGTTAATGAGACTGTAGCCCTCAGTTTCAGAGGATATTCAATTTTATGTGTAGCCTGTTCTGAAGGCATCTCCTTGGGCTCCCTTTGGAAAAACGGTTAAATGCAACTTGTTAGGGGCTGGAAACGAGAAATTGAAAAAGTCGTCTTTACTTGTTTAACACAGGAAACCCAAAACCCTGAAAGATCTCAGAAGAGAGATTCCTGCGGAAGAGACTAAATTTTATGATTGTACGTTTACTTTTTTTCAGATGAAGATTCCACACCCATGGCTAGTCCGACTACTTACTCAACCGTAATTATTGCAAGTTCTGTGGTTGTTTCTCTGGCTATGATAGTCTTTGTTGTTGCCGCTTTGTTGCTATGGAGACGACGTAAGCTTCCACTGGAAAAGCGGATAACCAAACTATCTAATGGTTTATGTGACACGAGTGCTATTGTCGTCGAAGATGAATTACAATTAGAACTAGACAGTCAATTTGGTTGTCATTGATCTGATTTCAGTCCCAGTAGGACAGCACCTTTTGGTACTCCCAAGCATGTATCCATAAAACAATTTGAAATTACTCAGACTCAAGATACGATTGTAATTGACTTAGTGAAGAGTGGTTCCAGTGAAATGAGTACATGTACATAGGTTCCAGAGGTTTTCTTTAAAAAAAGGAAAAAAAAGTCTCTGGGAAGGTAGTTTGAGATAGTAATTGACTGAACAGTACTAGTGGTCCCTGCTCTTTCTAGAAACTTGTTTAAAAATATATCAAGAAAATCTGTTTTCTTTCTTATGATTAGATTTCGTCATTCTCTTTTACTTGTTTAGCCAACTTTTCAGCATTTTGAAATAGATAGCCTTCAGTGCAACATCTTATATTTTCAACTGAATTGTACTGGATTCCCGTCCACTCCCCTATTTAAGCCGAACTGGCCCGAAAACTTAAGTTACTCCAGTTCGCCAGCACTATCGATCGCTTACTTGTACAATGTACTATAGTTTTCCCTTTTTCTTGTCCTTCTCTTTCATATTTTTTTATATTTCAAATATGTTATCTAATTTGTATATAGCTATATATGTATTTGTATATATATTCATCTGTAGTATATACATTTGTATGGTTCTTTTTTCAATTACTAGTCTTTTTTTGTAAAGTGCAAATAAAAACAACTTGAACTTGAACTTGAGCTTGAATCCAGTGAAATGAGTACACGTAAATAGGTTCTAGAGGCTTTCTTCGAAAAAAAGTAAAAAAAGTCTCTGGGACCAAGGTAGTTTGAGATAGTAATTGATTGAACAATGGTCCCAGTGAAATGAGTACATTTAAATAGTAGAGTTCAAGGTTCCAGAGGCTTTCTATAGAAAAGTAAAAAGAAAAAAGAAAAGAAAAAGAAAAAGAAAGCCTCTGAGCGGACTAGGGTAGCTCGAGATAGTAAATGATTCAGATTGAACAATGGTCCCAGTGAAATGAGTGCATTTAAATAGTAGAGTTTAAAGGTTACAGAGGCTTTCTATAAAAAAGTAAAAAGAAAAAGAAAGCCTCTGGGACTAGGGTAGCTCGATATAGTAAATGATTGAACAATGGTCCCAGTGAAATGAGTCCAAGTACTTCAAATCAAAGTGCATACATGTAAATAGCAGGGTAATTCAAAAGCTCTAAATAAATTAAAATAAGCATAATTTGTCTTCAAGGGGCAGCTCAATGTAATCATTTAAAAAAATTTGATGGGTTATTGATTTGTCATAAGCATATCGAGACAACTCGGCCCCACATCATACTCTATAAAGCACTGCTCTGCAGTTAGTACTTTTGTCCTTCTTTTACATAAATATGCTGAGTCTGCTGGTGTTGGGAATTGATTAAATATGTCTGAAGTATTTATAGTAGGAAAATTTTATTTTCTATTGCTGAAAAAAATTGATTTTATCCTAATATTTTTTTTATCATTCGTACTTCATTTTATTTTTCAGTTGTTGTAAACCACGCGTGCTTTTGCAATAACGTGTATAATTAGTGAATACAAGCAGTGTAGGGGATTTCACGGGTTCCCTGTGCCCAAGACTGACGGTGCCTTTTTGAAGTTATGTGTGGAGCGATCGAGCAGTGAGCTTTACAGTTTATAATTGAATTTGTGAATTAAATCGAAGAACTAAAAAAGGACTTTAGAGTATCACACGAGAGAGTTCGGTCAGTTCGGTCAGTTCGGTCAGTTCGGTCATTTTAGTCAGTAATTGCAGTAAATGTGCTATCAGTTCTCAACCTAGAGAGGTTCCAATTCATTTCCATTCTTTCATCGTTCCACGTCTGTGCACATTTAAAGAATGCGTCAATCAAATGTCAAATTCTTGCATGTTAACTAACTGTTCGTGGTCACCACTTCTACGTAGTCTGCATTTCCTCTTGATCAATAGGATTACAATAACGGCGATTAAAACAACAGCGATTATCGTTCCGACTACGATTCCCGCAATTGTCTTGGATTTGAGTTTCTTTTTGTGAGAACGCCGATGATGGACATCGCCTGTGGGGCTTGTTGGCCCTGAAATAAAATAATGGCCATAATTAGACGTTTAAGATTGGGAAGCACGGCGAAACGTTGGGCGTAACGAGATGGTTTGGAGAGTGTCTAACTATGCAACTGTTCTTTCAACAGTTGTATTCAACTGGCTTGAGTATAGTATAATTTGTCAACGCAAAACCGCAGTCATCGCCATTTTTTTGCTACACAATGAAATTTGCTGCGGACAACATAAAATTAAAAAAGTGACTCTATTCCTACAGCTGTTAAGGTCTGTGCTGCCCGATACAACATTTTCTGCAACATTGCGCGCAACACAGTTGCACCGTGTGTCCACCCCTGTAATGTTGCGCGCAACACAGTTGTACCGTGTGTCCACCCCTGTAATGTTGCGCGCAACACAGTTGCACCGTGTGTCCACCCCTGCAATGTTGCGCGCAACACAGTTGCACCGTGTGTCCACCCCTGTAATGTTGTACGCAACACAGTTGTACCGTGTGTCCACCCCTGCAATGTTGCGCGCAACACAGTTGCACCGTGCGTCCACCTCTGTAATGTTGCGGGCAATGTTGCCTTAGTAAAACTCGATGGACCTTCCTGAAGTTTTCCAGAATTCATTAAGATTCAGTGTGAGCAAGTGGGGTCAGGGTAAAAGATATTAATTAAAACAACCGATTGAAAATTAGCAGAAAACAAGTGCAGTACCTAAAAATATTCCGATAAAAGTACACAAGAAGGGTTATAAGGAAATTCTCTGAAGTTTCTACTACTTCTGAAATGACATATATAACCAATGTTTTTCTCGTATATATATGCAAGAGTTTCCAATTAATGCTATCATTTCTAAACACTTTTTTTATCCTGAGCTCGCTTGCACGCGCTAAATCATGATGAATTCTGGGAAACTCCAGGAAAGGTCTATTCCGGCTAAACCTGCAACTGTCGCGCGCAACATTGTGCGTAAGGCTCTCCAATTTTGCGTGCGTGGGGATACGAACCGTTTCTCCTTCGGCAATGAAATTTCTTTGTTTTTCGCGCGATGGCGTCAAGTTTCTGTTGCTAAAAATAACCTTAACAAATTTTCCTTGACAACGGGAAAAAACTGGCACGCCAGCTTTTCAAAGAGACAACTTGACAAGAGAAAAAAGAAAACATTTTTTGTCGTCTGCACGAGCCAGTTGTTCTTGTCGTTGTTCGTGCAAATGCGGCTTAAATTTTGTCAAAAAACGTAAATTGTGCAAAGTAATAAAAGAAGATTCATAAAACAATTGCAAAACGAGCAGGGGACTGGGTACTAGTTTATATATTTCATGCAATTAAGAAATAAACTCCATAGCATGAAAAAAGCACAACAAAATACACAAGATTACGAAGCTGCATTATATTTTGTGGAATATTGATCAAGTGCCAGCCATTCAAATATGTGAATACTAAAATCACGAAGAAATGTATATTTGGCTGACACTATGTCCAGCCAGACCTTACATTCTCTTATAATTTTTTGATGAATCCTTGGAAGACCAATGTTGCGGAATATCCGACCAATTATAACAAAATGGAAAATCTTGTGTATTTCAATGTTTTTTCTTTATGTTACAAGGTTTAATTCTTAATTGCGTCAAATGTAGAAACTAGTACCCAGTTCCCTACTCGTTTTGCAATGAGCTTTTATCAGGTATTTTTAAATTCGTAAAACAGAAAAAGAATTACCATAGCTGGAAAGAGCATGTTGAATTTAGCAAGACAGTGAAGTTTGAAGAAATTAAATCCAAAACTCGCGAAAATATGAATTTTTGAAAAATGTGATTTTGCTGGAAAGTACAAAATTTCGATTTCGGAAAATTCATATTTTCGTGAGTATGAAAGTTACTTCATTCAAACTTCACATGCAGTTTTACTAATTTTGACGTGCTGTTTTCAGCTATGGTAATTATATTTCTGTGCTGTGACTTTTGGAATTACATGATAAAAGCTCATTGGTTAATTATAAAAAGGGTTATGAAGTAAGGACTATCAGCTGAAAACATAGTAATCATATTACGGTTTCATTACCTTTGATTCTTAGGCCGAATTTGGCAATGGGAGAATATCGAAAAATTTGAACAATAAATTCAAATTACTTCTATCTTCAAAAAATATACCTGTTGTTCCCGTAGACACATTGGTTGTTGGGGTAGAAGTCGCCTTGGTTGGGGTAGAAGTCGCCTTGGGGCTTGGCGACTGATGGCTTTCATTTGATGTCTTTGGTGTCACTGGTGGTACTGGAGTTGCAGTCGAGGTATTTCCTGTCACAGGCA
Source organism: Telmatactis stephensoni (assembly GCA_029948255.1). NCBI lineage: Eukaryota > Metazoa > Cnidaria > Anthozoa > Actiniaria > Isophelliidae > Telmatactis > Telmatactis stephensoni. Next base: position 45,170 of record JALIZF010000877.1, read on the forward strand.
CTGTAGTATGTACGTGAGTAATGGTGGAGTAATTGGATGGCCGTGCTTGTGTAGATGTGGATTGGACATGTGGAGTCGATTTGGTCATATTAGAAGTTGTCACATTTGATTTTTGAGTTGAGGTTGGTTTAGCAGTATGTGCTGTAGCATTTGATTTTTGAGTTGAGGTTGGTTCAGCAGTAGGCGCTGTAGCATTTGATTTTTGAGTTATGCCGGTTGGTTCAGCAGTAGGTGCTGTAGCATTTGATTTTTGAGTTGAGGTTGGTTGTTTAGCAGTAGGTGCTGTAGCAGGAGTTCTTGCGGTAGTAGTGGAATAATTTGTAGTTTGTTTTATAGTCACTGGTAGTGTCTTGATGGTGTGGGGAGCTGAAGCACTCGATAAACTCGATTGACTCGATGGTGCCGTATGAGAGGTTGCGACAGAAGGGGCTGCCTTACTCGAAGCTTTTTTAGTTACTGTATTTGTAGATTGAGTCACTGGCGATGGTGTCTTTGTTGTAGTTACCGAATAAATTGAAGCTGCTGTTTGAGATGCTGATTCATTTGTTGGAGTAGTTGCTGACTCGGCAGAACCGTTCTGCGATGCTACAGTAGTTGAAATGTTTGGCTGTGACGTTGGGGTAACTACACTTGAAGATGTGGCGTTGCCATTGTTGCTCATCGGCATTGATTCAACTGTTGATTTTGTGATTGAAACTTGAGAAGAAGTCGTAGATGCAGAAGGAGTTGAAACAGTGGTATTTGTTTCCGCTTTATCGACCAACATGTTACAAAGGAACAATATTAGAAACATGACATAGATTTTGTTCGCTTCGCTCTCCATCTTCGTTCACCAAACTTTTCAAACTTTACTGCAAAAAATCAGTGAAATTCATTTCAAAACTGAAATCAATTATTAACCAAAACTGACACTTAGTATATAATGATGAATTTAACGAAAGGAACAAATAACCAATTAACTGTTAAGTTAGAGATGCTGTAAACATTCTCTAAAGACCTTTTATAGAAGCACATTATGAACTTCTATAACTTGTGTAAATAATTATATACCTACATATTCTGCTTGTAAATTCCAAAACAATGCCTGTATTTCAAAACTTCTCCAGACAAACTATCTATAAAAGATAGTAATCTCAAATAAATGTGAATCTTCCGTGTTCTTTGGTTTCGGTCGATTGAGTGGAGTCACGTGAACCAGAGTTCACTCTGTGTGAACGAAGTATTTATGGAATAAAATGTGAGTCAATTGACCCTCCTTTCACGCTTGATGAACTGAACCGAATAATTTGCATGTTTCAGCCGATAAAAAAATTCCATAGCCTGTCAATGGTAATTCTTGACTATTTTATCAGTAGTGGAAATTGTAATTTCTTCGGCAAATTTCATCTGAAAGACATGCAAACATTCTGTTCATTTCTCAGTTGGAAAGAAAATTGATTTTCTAGCTCTTAATGATTGCAAACTGATTGAGCTTTCCAATGTATTCCTAACTTTTAGACATTTGCTAGAGATGTGTTGGAAATTTGCCATAAAAATGAAATCTCTAACATACCGAGTTAAAAATGGACAGATGTCGGAAATTTATATTTCTAACGATATTCAAGAAATATTCCCGCGAAAAATTTATTAAAGTGTCCTAGAACCGATTGCAATATCCAATTGTTAGAAATGATAAACTAAAAATTTGCATTTTACAGGCTAAACTTCAATAAACGCAGACGACACAGACAACATTATTACGTGTACAAAGATGACGTCAGCGTCGGCAAACGTTCCGTTTGAGGCTTTTCAGTCGAAGATGGTACGAATACATGGAATCATCGTTTCGAAATTTCCACTCTTTAAAGCATTTTTTAAGCAATATAAAACGCGCGCGCATGTCTCTGTACTGTGATATAAACACGATGGAAGATGTAGAGCAAGAGAAAAGCAAGCTTAGGAACACGAGGCGTAGCCGAGTGTTTCTCTTGCTTTTCGAGTGCTCTACATCTTCCAGAGTGTTTATATCACAGTACAGAGACATAAGCAATCGTTTCATATTGCTTTTATAAAATAATTTCGACGTTTTTTGAGCGAGCCATGTCTCTGTCCTCTGATATAAACATGGTAGCCAGCCAATCAGCGCGCGCGTTATATCTCAAATATTTTATAACAGGTAATATAAACTGAATGTTAAATATTTTCCAGAGATCATACAAGTTGTTACGGAAAAAAATGAGGTCAAGGAATGTTAGCATTTTTTTCAGAACATTCTATCAAAATTTATATACGTCTGTAAGTCTGTCATTTCAAGTATATAGGCCAAAAAGTCGGCCGGATATATGCTTGTATAGTTGGAACTGTTGCCTATTTGGTAAGGGATTGGGCAAGTCGAGTTGAACCCAGAAGCAGTTGTACAACGGTACTGCGAGGTGTGCCCAACAAAGAACCACGTGACTGAGTGAAACTGAATATCACAAAATGCATTACATGCAGATAGATCTTGCAAGGTCTTGGCTCATTGTCGCTGACATATGAATCAAGCAGAGGAAACTATTCCGTACGTTAATTAGAGTTTCGAGAGCTGAAATAGGATACGTAACGGAAAACTATGAAGAAGAAGAATACAGACGAACAATTATATATCTGTCAGTTTGTTGACACAGTTGACATTTCTCAAATCAAATCATATCATTAATCCATAACAGTCTTGAAAATGATGTCAGCGACATCGAAACGTCGACTACTAACGCTCACATTATTGTTTATAGTAAAAACCATCAATAAATCTACAGTCATTTAATTATATATTGTCGAGAAAAATTCAGCGGAAGTCATAAGCTCTATTTTGAAAACAATTTAACGAAATACTTTAAAAATTATGCCAGTACACCTTTCATGGATGTGTAATTAAGTTGATTTGATGAATCAATTGAATTTCAAACTGTGTCTATACTCTTATCTGTTTTATTCGACATGCCCCTTTCCTCCTTGGCTTCCACCTACGCAAGGCTACACAAGGCTACGCAAGGCTACGCAAGGTTACGCAAGGCTACGTAAGGTTACGCAAGGCTACACAAGGTTACGCAAGGCACACAAGGCTACCATGAGTCATTTTGGGTAGACGGCAGGTCATCTACATTAAGTTTGAATCCACGAGTTTGCCATATACAACAAAAGATAGGTGGGGTCATAGTTTTGAAAGCCCGAGCGCTATGTCACAAAAAACCGTCATCTAATAATCCTGGGCTCAGTTGTTCCAGAGTGGGTTAGTGCTAATATAAATATATAGAAAACCATTGGCGTTACGTTAACGCTTTGTAAACACTAATCCCCTTGTGAACAACGGGAACAAGGAGCGTAAACGCTTCAAATAAAAGCAGCGTGAGGAGCGTGAGCCACTGACTGCAGCCGAATGCAGCCTCGCAGACCACGTATCATAGAGAAATTAACAAATTGAAGATGCGCTGCGCTCGTGATTCCACTTGAGTTTTGAACATTTTATGGCGTCAAGAATGTGTCAATAAGAGGACAGACAACTCAAAACTATCTTCAATTTGTTTTTTACAACAATTATTTGAGATAAAAGTTAAAAAATCCTTATCAAACGGGGCAACAGAACGAGCGCGCGCACCGAAACGCGTCAGCAGTGTGTCTGTCCTCTTATTGACACACTCTAATCAACCAATCAGATTCCGAGATTAGTATCAAGTATTGTAAAAATACTATTTAAAGACTTACAAAATTTTATTTATCCATCTTATTTATCAAACAATCAAAATATTCTTTATTATAAATCTGTGAGGCTTCTAAAGTTCTTAAATTTTAAGAAATCAATAATATTAACGAAGTAGTTTTACTACTAGGATGTTACAAGAGACCATAATCCTAAGAGACCGAAACTCAGTATTGATGTCTGTGCTACGGTTCGTGGCGACTAAGGCTATTTTTAGTAACTTTGCCATCGCGCGCGCAAGGCTCTCAAACAATAGAATTCAAAGGCCGAAAGCAAACGGTACCGTCGGCGCACGTCAAAATCAAATTCTATTGTTTGAGAACCTTACGCGCGCGAAGGCGAAGTTACTAAAAATAGCCTTAGTCGCCACGAACATCGCATAGACATCAATACTGAGTTTCGCTCTCTTAGTATTACGGTCTCTTGGATGCTAACAAATACTTGTGTACAATTACTGCTTACTCCCCCCTCCCCCCTTCGTTATCTTCCCCTAGAAAGAAGTAATAAGCTGCTAAGTAGACAGACATTGAAAGCGATGCAGAGCTAAGCTCATGTACATCCAAAATTTACAAAGTACTTTTTTAATTTGTGATTGGTCCGATTAGGACAAAAAGAAAATCATTCTAGTGTTTTGTAACAGAAAAAGAACTCAACAAATAGTTCAACCGAGAAATTAAAACATTGTCTCGTTTTCCTTGCTTAATTGCATCCAATTGCAAGAATAGGGCTCAGGGCTCCTATTGATAGCAGGATAGCCTTTTTGGCACCTGAGTCTTTATTATTTATTTTTAAATTAAGGTGTCTATCTAATACTTAAATGACGCACAGCTGGTGAGAATTCGAGAAGATCACGTGGTAGAAATGTTGTGGTTTCATTTTTGCTCAATTTACTAATTTGATTTTTTTAGCGGGAGCATTTGTTTTCTTTTCTTTTATGATCTTCATTCGTTTTCATTCTTTGCATCCAGACACAACACCCAGACAGTCACAACATCCAGATACAACATCCACACTCAACATCCGCACACAACATCCACACTCAACATCCACACACAAAATCCGCACACAACATCCACACTCAACATCCACACACAAAATCCACACACAAAATCCACACACAATCTTCATTCGTACTCATTCTTAGCATCCAGACACAACACAATCCCGGGCACACGATATATACCATTTCTTCCAACATTTAGGGTACACTTGTTGCCTGTTGCGCGAATCGTTGAAGAAGTGGAATCGAGTTCTACTTCTGCAATATTTCGCGCAGCAAATAACTACATCGTATAGCAACGAAATGGTAATGGCGGTGGCTTTGAGTTTCACATACATGCATATGCTCTTGCAGCAAAATGAAGTATCATGTAAAAATAGAGCTAGAGCTTGGTTCCGCTCTTAAATCTAATGCAAGCAACGCAAAAATACATGCATGGTGTGACACTCATAAAACAATCTTGTTGTGCGCTAAAAGAAATAATGTCTGGAGGTTTATCATCCATAGATCCCTAAACCTAATCCTGAAAGCAAGATCTGACTAGAAATAATAAACAATTTAAAATTCAATATTATTAGTAAACCCAATGGAAAAACACATAACCTTTGCTTGAATTAGTCAAAATTCTAAATTCAATATTTTAGAGAGCTTCTATGCTTCTATGAAACTCATACAAATCGTAGAAAAATTTATACATTGACGTAAAAAGATTATAAAGATATCAAAACCTCTTGTTTTTTTACGATACAGTGATCTCCCTCAGTGCAGACACCCCTGTAAGGCGAACACCTCTCTAAGGTGAACACATTTGCCAGGTTCCAGCCTAACTGCATGCCTCATATTGTCTGTAACAAAACTCCCTCTAAGGCGGATACCTCTCTAAGATGGACACTAAGAGCTGTCCCGAAAGTGACCGCCTTAGAGGGGGGTTCACTGTATTACTTCTGAAAATCGGAATATCTTCCAAAGATCCTTTTGCTTGGGAAACCAGTGGGCTTTATATAAGCACTGACAAAATTCGCCACTCCTTAGTGCGGGTTTCTTACTGGGCTGCTGAAATGCGACATTTCATTTTGGCTTAGTTTAATTTTCAATCGCCAACATTATTTTATCTTGTTTTAGGGACAGAACACGTCAAAAGTGCTTCTTGTTATTTCAAAGGATGCCATCGCCCTGATAGGTCTCCATATGTACAGTTCCACTGATTGGAAGATCCTTTGCATGAGTTTTACAAAATAAGGAATCTCTCTACAGGTACCATATGAGGAAGGTCTATCCCAAATAAGGAATTTCTTTGCCAAATAAGGAATTTCTCCAGCAAATAAGGATGTATCTGCCATAAAAAGAATTTAGAACCAAAATAATGAAGAAGACTTCGAACGATGACGTTTTTTGATTATGACACTTTCTTAACTAATCAATAAACCACTTCTGTCGTTGTCGTCGTCAAACGAAGATGAGAATAAGCTGCCTTTGTATGCTATGTTCTAAAGTTTTTGTTTAGTTTCCTTTTTTTTCTGTACTTGCGTACCTGGAACGCTAAATCTTTGTTGTTGTTGTTGTTGTTGTTGTTGTTGCTGTGGTTGTTGTGGTTGTTGTTGTTCAACAAAGTTAGCCAATATTCATGTATTTAGACTATGGAGTCCAGCTTTTACAAGACATTCCAAATCATTTCTTTTCTCAAATTTCATTTTGTTTGTTCCCAAACTCCGTCTTCATCATCACCATCCAACAAAGCGCACACTCAGTAATCATGTAACTCAACTTCCTCGTAGTTTTCTTCTCTTTTGCAATACTTTCTTTTTATAATAACCGCCGCTGCCGTTAGAATAGCACCCATAATTAGTATTGTCATGATTAGGCCTGCAACGGCACCGGCGCTCATTCCTGAACGACCTCCCGTCCTGGCACCTACTCCTGGATTTTCTGCAAAGTCAAAGCATATTTTTGGATTAGTGTCATGTATGTTATTTTAAGGGCAGTTCAGAAATGTTGATCAGAAAATCTTAGTACATGCAGTTTTTGCAATGGGTTTTCCAAAAAATGCATACAATATTAGATTATCCTCCCAATAAGAAGAATAAGATATCCAGGCAAGAAAGGTCATGCAACGATCTGCATGATAGAGAGTGGTTTTCGTATGATTTGGAAAACGGCCCGGTCACTGCACAGTTACGATAGGAATTTCCAATGTTTTTATACAGACATCACGACGATGACACGGTCTCGACACGGTTGGGTCTGTTTCCAACTCATCATGCGAAAACTGCTCTATACCAAGTTTCGCGTGATGTCACTGTGCACTCCTATGATGTCACCAGTGACGTCTCTAGTAACGTCATCGAGACTTCGTCTATCGGAAACGCCAAAACACCATTTGCCACAATTTTGGGAAGGTATTTGTGTCGACCTTTATATGTGCTATTAATATGATTATAAGTAAGTAAAAGTAGAATGGCAAAAGTAATACTAAGAAAATGGTCATACCTGTGTTATTGACAGTCTTGATATACTCCATTTCACTCAATGTCGATTGAGCTGTTGTTGTCTGTGGAAGTGTGGTTGTTGATGTATTAATTGATTCCATTTGTGGAGATGTCCTTGAAAGTTCAACTGCAGTTGTTGATGAAGAAGTGGTTGTTGTTGTTGTTTCTTTTGAAGTTTGGTTTGTTTGCTGGGTAGTCGGCTCGATTATCGTTGACTCTTCAGTGGTGGAATTCACTTGCAAAATGGTTGTTGACGTTGTAACGGAAGCGTTTGTTTTAGGAATGATTGGCGCAGCTGTTTTAATTGACTCGACTTTTGCTGTTGCTTTCATTACAGCAGTCGTAGCATTTGTCGGTGGCATTGAGGATGAAATATAAGTATTTTCTGGTCGAGAAGTTGCCATGGTTACAGGTCGTGCTTTCGTGGAAACATTTTCAGTTTCCGATGAAGTGGTTGTACCATTGACTGCTAACGTTGTTACGGTCTTTATGGAAGCAGCCTCCGTTGCATTATCATGCATTATTGGTTTAACTGTAGTTGGTTTTCCATTTGTGATGTTTGTTACCAATATGGCCGATGAAGCTGTAGTCGTTGATAAAACAGATGTTGTCGAGTTGCCCGACAAAGAAGCTGTTGTTGTTTCTTTCACCGTTGACCTTTTTGTCGTAGGTAAAGAAGTTGGTGGAACCGTAGCATTTTGTGAAATTGGTTTCACTGTAGTAGTTGACACATTTGTATTACTCTCCACATTTTCTACTGCTGGTGCCATTGGCGTACTAACTGTGGTTGTTGTGAAATTGGACGACAGCTTTCTTGAAGCAGCGCTTGTCGAAACCGCCGTTTTTGTTGTAGTTGTAGACATAGTGGATGAGTCGGTGGTCATTTGATTTTCAGACGATGAAGGATCAGGTAATGCAGCTGTAGTTTGTGGTGGTGTTTTCGTGGTTGTGCTTGCAAAGTCTATATTTTTTGTAGTAGATGGTGCTGTAGAAGGTGACACTGTGGTAGTTTCGAGGCTTTTGGCTGGTGTAGTGTCAGGTATTTCAGTTGTACTTTGTTGTTGGGTAGTTGTGTTTACAAACTCTATTTTGTCTGTTGTAGGTGGTATGGTAGTTGTGTCCAAGCTATTAGATGTAGAATCTGGTAATTTAGTTGTAGTTTGTTGTGGAGTTGTGCTTACAAACTCTATGGTGTCTGTAGCTGTAGTTGTTTCCAAGCTATTCGATGTAGAATCAGGTAATTCAGTTGTAGTTTGTTGTTGTGGAGTTGTTCTTACAAACTCTATTTTGTCTACAGAAGTTGGCGCGGTAGTCGTTTCCAAGCTATTTGATGTAGGATCAGGTAATTTAGTTGTACTTTGCTGTTGTGGAGTTGTGCTTACAAACTCTATTTTGTCTACAGAAGTTGGCGCGGTAGTCGTTTCCAAGCTATTTGATGTAGTGTCAGGTAAGTGAGTTGTAGACTCTTGTTGTTGAGTTGTCATGGGTGTGCTTGTAGTCTTTACGGTTTCTCTATTAGATGGTACTGTAGTGATTTGTAGGTTATTGTCTGTTGTAGTGTCAGGCAGATGTTTTGTAGTTTGTTTTTGTGGAGACATCATGGGTGTGTTTGCAGACTTTGTGGTTTCTCTGTTAGACGGTACTGTAGACGGTACTGTAGTAGTTCCGAGATTATTGTCTGATGTAGTATCAGATAATTGTGTTGTAGTTTGTTGTAGTGGAGTTGTCATCGATGATGTTGTAGCAGTTACTTCAGGTTGTGGCATTTCCGTTGTTATTGGTTGCTGGGAAGATGCTGCAACGCTGCTACTTTCTGTAATAGACACTCCAGTTGTAATTTCAGACTTCGTGAGATCTTCCGTAATACTTAGTGTAGCAGTATTTGTAGAAGAACTCTCAGTACTACTGGCAATTGACTCCGTCTTCTGGGGAAAAGATGCTGTAGTTTGTAAACTCTCGGTTGATGAAGTTATTGAATCAGTTTGGACAGCATCTGGCTCCCGCGAAGTAGTTTCTTGGACGGTAGTCGTTGGAGCCGATGGTGTTTTCAGTTGTTCTACCACAGCCTTAGTAGAAACTCCTTCTGTAATAGGAACCTTAGTTTTGGAGTCAACTGTTGATTCCGCTGCTGTGGTGTGCTCTGGAGTAGGTACTTCAGCTTGTTCGGTAGTTTCTTCGTTTGATGATGCTGAAGTAACTAATGATGGCACAGTAACTGGTGGTGGAGAACTTTCCGCTAATTCTTTTCGAGAACTTGTGGGGACTTCAGGATTTATTGATGAAGTAGTGGAATTAATGGCTTTAGCAATTATCAGCGTTAAATTTATTAACAGTATAAAAATGACGTAATTCCTTGCCATGTTGAATTCTATTAGGTATTGATTCTGAAATAGAAGAAATGAAGTTGAGGCTTAGCTTGGAAAGAAGTGCTTTGTATACTTCAGTTGGTAAAGCATATAATCAACTTCATAAAAAATCTAAATTTCGAAATGAAATACGTCGAAGTATAACGATCTTAAGTCTGTTCCCAGACTTTTACAATTCAAAAATATAATTATAATAATTGCGTCACTCATTTTCTTGGGCTATTGATGCATAAAGTAGCTATTTCAAAATTTGCAGCAAATGGTAAAATAGGAAACGTGGGAAATGACAAAATAGGGAATTTTATAGTGTTTAGAAATGATTGATGAAATTTATATTCTCACCTTGACACTTCTTAATTCAAGACATTCGTTCCAATGCTCAGTAAAGTCCCTAGATCTTCTTTCTTGACGATTTCGCAGAAGCCAAAGAGTGAGAATACTCTAATGATTGGGCCTTGAAAAAGCAAAATGATATGATATACTGCAACCGATCGAAGTTGTCTTCAGAAGTGTCGTGAAGGAGACTTCTAGAGACTCGACAGGCCGCTTATGTGGTGTATCGGTTGATTAAAAATAAATCCCAAAAATTTCAAAATATAATCATTAAAATTCAATGCCACTTGGCAGTCATGCACACTCCACGTCTGAAACAATGCTGTCCAATGTTAGTTGGAATTTCAAAACGTTGTTTGGGAGGTATTCTATTATAAATTTTAAGACATTTGAATATTCGTTTTCTCTGGGAATTAGTTCGTTTTGTTGGGTGGCAAAACTACAAAATTGTTTAAAAACCGCACGACATTCCAACCTTGAAGATATGAAAACAAGTGTGTCATAATCCGATTTATTACCCAAAACCTGGGACTTCTATGTAAAACACAGTTGAGTGGACTAAGCAAATCAAATTTTGCGTAACAAGATATTAAATATTGTGCTTTATGATTGGAAATTGCTGTATAATTACATTTTCTCAACGGCGTTAAGATTCACATTAGAAACCATCATCTTCTCAGCCCCACTGTGACTAAAGCACCGTTCTTTTTGTAAACAGTTATGCTTAGATTCCTTGGGGGAAATCTAAGGATTCCACTACCTATCATTCCAATTATCTTAGTTTTCACTCTAAACTATTTAAATCAATTTCAAAGCGATTAATTTCCATGGAGAAATTACTTGCAAGACGACGACAGTGCTTTATGGACACCTGCAAATGTTTATGCTTTTGGTGTTAAATCATTGATAAACAGATTATCTTGATATTGTTTGAGGTCAAATCAACCAGTTAAGATTCTTATGCAGATATGTCTCGTAATTAATACATCACATCCCATTACTGACAAACCGGTTAAACCTGTTTGGGTAATGTTCATGTAACCAACTCAACATCCGGGGACTTTACTTTCACTTGAAAACCGCGCGAATTCGAAGATAGCCTGTTAAAACTGGGAAAATAAGATGTCTTGAGCTAAATATGGTTATATAATAATCATTTTGACGAGTACACTTTAAAATTGCATAGTAAAAGCTCTACCTTAACCCGCGGTTTTCCGGCTGCTATACTGAAAATATCGACTTACCCTTGCAAAACTACAAAGTGAACAAATCTAATTTTTTCGGTGGATGGGCGATGCTTCCGTTACGTCACAAAACGTCATCAAAACAATATATTACTTATGCACGATCAGTGACACCAAGGATTTGTTCTAGGTAAGTTCAACTGTTAAATTATCTTGTAAATTATTATGCCAAACAGTGTTCAGTCATTTTGCGATAGAGCAGCCCCTCTATACAGGGGATTATTAGCTGGGACAGAAGTTTTTATAAACCAGACCACACACACCGGCAACTTCATGGCCTACTCTTCCCGGATAAATAGTGGTGTGGATTCTTTAGCGTCCGCTATGCAATGCAAGTCGTGAAGTGTGGAGAGACAGTGCCTACGGTTTAACCATGTTTAACGACCTTGTTCGAGAAGACGTGAAGGTCTAACCATTTGTAGATGTGTTGGTCTGGCGAATCGAACCTAGCCTCGACCTCCTGAAGACCGGGTGCTCACCGGGCGGAGGTAATCAAATGTATAATTCACTCGTGGAAGTATTCATCAAGGTCACCAAAGATTTAATCGCGTTTTCGAGTAGTTTACCAAGATTGCTATTTTATCATTCGTGGTAATATTCATAAAGCGTGATCAAGGTTACACGAACCGCCATGACGCCGTTTCTCGGGCCGGGGAAGCCAGTGGTCAGTATTTCATGAGCTCTGTAACTTTACTTTTTGCTCAAGTCCATGCCGTTCGACAGTCGAGTAGCTTTATTGACAGAGAGTGATCGAACGATACCTGCACTGTTCCAGATAGAATGAATATGACGTTTTTCTGAGCCTTTAGATTTTGTTATTATAAGTCAATAACTTGTTATTTCTCTGCCGGTTCGATCATATCATGACCTGATTTGCTTACATAGTTGTACGTAACGAATTCTACTACGTCGTGACCCGTCACGGGCATATACTAAAATCCGGAACACCGACCGGACCGACCGGACCGACCGGACCGTTTCCGGTTGTTCTGTTCCGGTGTTGTATATCCTGCTCGCAACACTTCACTTTTCGAAACCACTAGTCTATATAATAAAATCGAACCAACTGTTCAGTCTAAATCAGTTGACGGATTTAAACGCGCGCCGAACTTTCCACGTATTTCATTGCAACAATTTGGTACAGCACATGAATGGTAGGACATTAGTGATAAACGTCTGCGCATGCGTGAAAATTACAATTTTTTCTTAAGAAATGTTTGAGTTTTAGCCTGAAATGAAATGCTCGTGTTCTCGGTGTATACATAATATTTCTCTTGTATACTTTTGTGAGACAAAGATATTGTATTTATGAAGACATTATGTGAATACTGGCCCTAAATTTCAAGAATTGACCTTAAGTTTTGACATTATGTGAAAACCTTTGTTGAAGACAAGCGTAAAAGCGAAATTTGCATAAGTTTACAAATGCACGAAGAAGTGACTACGAGCATGCTCAGACGTTTTCACAACTGTCATTCCTGTGACCAAAGGACATAGCTCTTTTGATTTTAGTATTCCCAAGAACGAAAATAAAACCTATATATGCCCAATTCACACCAACAAGTTAAACATGTTTAAAACTGGTTTAACTAAACAAGGTTAAAAAATAACAGCTCATACCCTGCGCACCCCAAAACTAAAATAAGGTAATCCCCGTTTGATTTAAATATCTTAGCAAGGTTGTTTGAAATTTGTCTTCTCAAGATGACTGGTAAATGTAATTGAGAAATGAAAAGCCTTAACTTGATTTAGTTAAACTATAGTTTGGTTGGTGTGAGTGGGGCTAACCTGTCTTCCTTTACTGAACGGCCCTAAGAACATTGATGTCATGCAACAAAATAATACTACAGTAAATCTTAATATTTATAGATTTTTTTTTTCGATAATAAAAAATTCGTATATAAATGATTATTGCGTGCATTTTGTTACATTATTAATTTGCAATTGCCCTCAATTTAGTGGATGTTTAATTGTAACTTTCATAAATAAATGATAACTCTCCATTCTAATTGGTCAAAACTAAATCATCAAACCTCACTCAAAACCATGTCTCCTTCACAATTCAAAAAGACAATAAAAACAGTGGTTCTCTTGGCTTGACGAGGGAGTCGCATTTTGACTTTGAGGTTAGCAACTTGTCAAAATTAAACAACACAACAGATGGAACACAAAAACACTGAAATAATTCACATGTGACACTTTGTTAGATACAAAATATTCATTTTAAAGGAGAACATCTGTTCCTAATTTGACTAGTTAAAGGTTGGTCTGAACTTCACGCGTTTGGATGCACCTCGCTCTACACCATGTAAGTTGCTGATGATGTGACGGTCTTTCATTTAGTAATAACTAGAGTCTTTAATCGATTCTCATACATCGCTCTTTTGTTCGATTCTCTACGCATTACTTTTTAGTTTTAGTTTGAATGAGATTAATTCATTTTTATCTCAGGTCTTCGTCAAAAGCCATGGCACTATTCTTGGTGGGCGCTGTCCTCGTTCTCTGCCATCCAATTCTCGTTGTTTGTGATGATCTTCCAGACAAACCGCCTGCAGTAGGCTGTAGACCATTTAACAAATCCTCAGGAATGGCAGAATTTTGCGGATACAACTCTGTAGTAAATTCTACATCCGTTTCTGCAGAATTCAATTTTAAATCATATTTCGACGCCCTCGAGTTTGCCAAGTGGAATTGCTCTAAAAATCTCAAGGTTTTGCTGTGCGCTAGTTTTGTCCCTCGTTGTGTTGCCAATGTCCGTGGTCCATTTTTACCTTGTAGACAGGTTTGTCATGATGTCCTTGCAGAATGCGGAGAGCATTTTCGTAATAGATCTACGCTATATTGGACGTTCCAGTTGATGTGCATTATCATGCCAGAGAAGAATGACCCCACCACAGCCGATTACAGAAAACGCTGCTTTGTACCACCAAATTTTAAAACATGCGCTCCAAAATGTAAGTTCACATTGATTGCAAAGTTATTTTTCCATTTTCGTCTTGATGCAAAAAATCCATATGGGTGGGTTTTGTTGAGTTCAACCTCTTTGCAGCCCCTCCCCACCCCCCTCCAAAAACGCAAGGCCGCCGGCACGCTTCGCACGCAAAGCATTTAGGCTTTGAAATACAATCCTAGAATTGGCTGACTAACAAGTATCTTGCATTTCTCTATGAAGGTGAGTTGCAGCCTCCCAAATGTTTCCCTCTCGTAGCTCCAGACTGTCAAAATCTTGGTTATAAGTTTACAGTATACCCAGAAAAATACCAAGAAAATTTGATACGACATGCGAGAATAAACACAAACAACGTTAGTTCCTCTTGTGGTGTCCAGAAAAGAAAGACAGGCTGCATACTATTTCTACCCCCCTGCATAGACAACAAGTATATGGGAAACATGTGCCGGGAGAACTGCCTGGGTTATCTCAGAAATAAAACGTGTCAATCATCGCATCTGACGAAGAGTATTTGCTACGGTGCACCCAAGGGACCGTCAGACACTGGAATATGCAAGCGAACAAAATTTGATTACTATTGGCCTGAAACTGTGAGCAGTAGTAAGTCACTCTTACTTTTGGTAAAATAATTATAGGTTTTCAAATGGGCACACGATCAGCAAAATTAAACATCCGGGTCCTCAAGGCGTCCTGATGAGTTCGCTTTCTGGTATCATTTCATGTACGAACAGAGCACGAACACGTGACCAACATTTGAGTTGAAATCAACCAGGAGAGCATAACCCCATTTTCTCTTGCCAGGAGACAGACATGTGCGTCATGCGACGTAACGTGTTGCCGCACTTATATCGGTTGCGTTCACATTAATCGACGTAACGTGTTGCCCTACTTATATCGGTTACGTTCACATTAATCGACGTAACGTGTTGCCCTACTTATATCGGTTACGTTCACATTAATCGACGTAACGTGTTGCCCTACTTATATCGGTTACGTTCACATTAATCGACGTAACGTGTTGCCCTACTTATATCGGTTACGTTTACATTAATCGACGTAACGTGTTGCCCTACTTATATCGGTTACGTTCACATTAATCGACGTAACGTGTTGCCGCACTTATATTGGTTACGTTCACATATTAATCCAGATAAATTCAAAAACGCATCTTTTTTGCTCCGTTTTTTACTATCCACACTGAAGCGTAAACGTAGTAACGAAACGTAAACGTAACAAAAACGATGCGTTTGTAAGTTAACGCTAAGGGAAACTGGGACGAGTTCTAAAAATAACCAAATTACACGGGCCAACATGTCACATTGTCCTGCGAAGATTTTATAAGACATGCACGTCACAGTTTTCTGGTTGTTATGCTTTGATTGAAATCGTGAATAATATAGCTGACATATGAACTGGTAATCATTTATTTTTCTGTGGATTTTTCTTTAGATACTGGACAGTTCCAGCAGAGGGGAAAGTTGACCGTGATGTTTGCTGTTTTGCTGACCACTTATATACTGAAGACTTAGTGACTTAGAGAATAACTTTTTTTGTTCAAAGCACGATTCAATTGTACTCCACAAGGAACATCGCCTTTATATCCTAGGCAGTGTCTTCTAAAATAGGCCTACCCTGGGCCCTAAGATCGCCGTTATTTTGGGCGATCCTAGGCGATCTTGGGCGATCTTGGGAAATTTTAGCGACTTCGAGTTGGCGGTCTTAGGCGCTCTTGGGCGATATTGAGCGATCTTAGGCGATCTTAGGCGATATTGGGAATTTTTAGCCATTTCGAGTTGGCGCTCTTAGGCGCTCTTGGGCGATATTGAGCGATCTTGGGCGATATTAGGCGATTTTAGGGCTCAGAGTAGGCCTTAAAATGCATTTCTTGTGGTTTGTATTTCTATGTGGACAATTTGTTATTTGTTGAAATACTCGTAAGTGGACCGTTATTTGCGTGATTTTCTATTCAGTACACCTCAAAATGTACAATCCATTTACTGCTGCGATTTGATTTTGATTTTTCAAGATATTTACACCTATTTCAAAAGAGAGATCTAAAGCCTAAATTTGTCCATTTTGGTAGCTTTTAATGTAGTTCGGGACCCTTTCTACTGCGCATCTCCCGCGCGCATTCGCTCCCCAACTACCCCCCAAAATCAGGTTTGTCTGGTACAATATTGAGAGCGGAAGGACCGAAATTGACAAAGATTTGAATGTTTTAGTGAAGGTACTGAGAAGGGAGAATTCTTTTTACAAACACACAAATACTTTTGGATGCTTTTTGGAATTTTGATTTTAAACTAGCCTCGTTATCTTGTTTGCGTAACATCCTAAAATGGTGGCTAAGGGGATTATGCATCCTCTCCTGAAATGATCTGACTAATCAGGTTCTTATCTCAAAATATATGCATCGATTCAAAAACAGCATCGAACAGAGCATATCAACACGCGTACAAAACGACAGCGCATGCGTAAACGTTTCAAAACAAAAATAGCCCAGGAAATCAAACCTAACAGCATTGTAAGTTAAAGGACTTCTAAGCCCTGATTTCTGTTCAAATAACATTCACAGACTCAGTACTCTTCCACACTCGTGCAAAACGGCTGCGCATGCGTATATTTTCCAAAGCAAATTTCCACCGAAAATCATACCTATCAGCATTGTGAGTTGAAATTGTTGCTGTATTTACTAATTTTACAAAATGTGATCATTCGTGAAACCCTAAATCAGGGATAACTCAGGTGTATATTTCAAATATAAAAATTGTATAGCTTGGGCTACCTGTGGTTCTCTCCTTTGCTTCGGGGGTTTTCTTCGTACGTGTACTCCGGTATATTCCTCCCAAAGTAAAAACGAACTAGTTTCGATTTAAGCTGTGCTCCGTGATCAGATGATGGAGAGACTTCCCAGTGTCACGCATCCCTACACGGTATATCACACCTTTTTCCCTGCGCACGTGTCCATCATTGCGCACTATGCATTAAAAATATGAATAAATCAGTCATAGCGATCAGCGCTCTCTAGGTTTCGTTGTTTATATGATAGCGAGGAATAGAGTGATCAACTGACAAATAAACATGTCAGCTAGCTACTCCAATAGTGCTCGGCCTATAGATTACATGTCCACAGCTTATAGGAATTGTTTCCTTAGTTTTAGCAAGATATAGAATGGAGATGTTGTGTGGATATGATTTTTACCACCCGGCGAACAAAACAGTCAATAAGAAAACAATTCTTGATTTTAATTTTATTTCAGTTGTTTACACTGAAACGAACCAACAGGCAATCGTAGAGATGTTCTTAACATTTGACAGTGACATTTTCGAGATTTCCTTGACTGGGTCAGCCAGTCTCTCATCCGGTGTACAAACTTTCACTTGCATGTCAAAGAAAAAAGCTTGATATTTTGGCCAAAAATGGACTTTAGAATTCTCGTCTTGCTCGGCATTGTGCACATATTTGGATATGGTGAGTCATTTCTGGGAAAATGTATGTTCTTTAACTACTTGATAGCGTAAAATTCCAGTTGAAATCGTAGACATATCATAGAAGAAATCAATTGAAACTGGATGCATTCCAATTCGTAGTTTATTTTTGAAGCAATTATAAAAGCGGCAGAAAAATCGCTGTTTCATGTATATATTTTTGACAGTTAGTTCCATATTTTGATGAATTTTAAGCGGTTCAAAGCAATGGCTTCTGAACTGAGGGTGAAATACAGAGTAAGGACAACACTAGACAGCGCCAGTACTTGAAATCATCGAGATTTGTTGAAACTAGTTCTTTTTTCAGACAACTTTAAACCACCGTAAAAAGGAAGGATGACATGTCAGACGAAGAAAATTAATCGTAAATTACCCGATAATCAACGTTTAATTCTTTTTTTCCAGTCGTTGCGAGAGAATCAAACCTTGTTGAATATTGTTACTAGTAGTTGGAAGTGAAAATATGGCGATATAAGTTTCATCTGGATTAGAGGTCACGAAAATGTCAGGAGATTGATTGAGATTTGTTGTGCTTTCCGGTGATATATAGCATATTAATTTGTTTTTGCACAGTTTTAAAAGCTTGTTTCGAGCACAGCGCCTAATGTATGAGATAAACTTTGATAAAACAAGAATTAATGCAGATAAAAGGAAAAAAAAAGGAAATCCAAAAATACATAGATGCGTTGCATGATAAGTGGCTAAAAGAAATTCATGATAAGATAGAAAAAATAAGAAAACGAAAACGAACGAAGGGAAGAAGTGAGTTTGCGCAAGATCACCAACCGACTGATCAATCCATATTAATCAATTATTGTATTGACGATCAGGATATAGCCAGCTAAAGAACAACAAACCCCTGCCCCCGTGACGTATCTTCATATCAATTCTTTTATCAGTTCTAGGTAATAACAATACAGCACTAATCCTACCACCATCACCTAGTAATCCTGACCATTCATCTACAATTAGACCTTCACCAACTGACATCGTCTCGTCAGCCAATTCTACCTTGCGCAATATCAGTTCTCCGCCACATTCAACAAAGACTACTCCCACATCCACGCCAATCCAATTCAACACAACTATCACAACAGAACTAAAGAGTACAGGACAGCCAACACCTTCCAAATTGGCCGTGTATGCTGGCATTGGAGGGGGCGCTGGTGCATTAGCATTTCTTATTATTTTAATAATTGTAAGTTGTTTATTCATTCAATAAAGGGAGAGGGGGGGGGGGGGGGAGATAGGAGAGGGGGAGAGGGAGAGGCGAAAGAGGCGAGAGAGAGGAGAGGAGGGAAGTACTTGAAGGGAATTCGATCAGGGACATCAGTTTAAGAGAGGGATAAGAGAACGAGAAAAGAGAGAAGAAACAAAGAACAGAAGACAGACCAAAGAGAAGAAAAAGAGTGAAACCAAAGCAAGTAAACACACGAACAAATGAATTAATAATCAGACAAACAAATGAAAGAAAAAGCGACGAAGAAAAGGTAGGGGCTTATTAGCTCAACGGAAGTGGAAAAGACAAAAAGGGTAGAAATGCATGGGAGACGTTAATAGTAGTAGGAGAGTCGTTATAGGTGACATGAGAGTTCCTTGAAATGAATGAATTGAATTGCAGTAGAAAACTAGTAAGAAGGATAGTCGGAATGTTGAGACCAGAGGTAGAAAATAAAACTGGGGGAAATTATGAGGGGGAGATTAGGAGAATGGTGGCTAGAGGGTGGGAATAGGGTGACAGGCGGTGGATAATTATTTATGCACCAGAGCAGATTTTGTATGACTGTACATGTGAAAACAGCACGGTGATGGCCAGCACGGTTACGGCAGGAAATTTCAAATGTTTTTATAGACATCACCGTACGGTCACGGCATGGTTACGGCAGGAAATTTCAAATGTAATGCGGTCACAGCACTGCGTTATCCACTTCAAACTCATACCAAATCTACTCTCTAGACATCACGACACTGACACGGTCACGGTCACGGCGATGTCCGTTCAAACTAACTCAAATTCATACAAACTCTCACAATTCATGAAGTTGAGCATGTAGAAACTTTTCTTATCCCACTTTAATTGTTGTGATACTGTCTTTGTTTAGACTTTGATTTGGTGTTCAAAGCGAATAAAACGCAATCGTGTTGATGTCAGCAGCCACGCTGACCATCCCAGTGATTGTCCGTCATGGCGACATCACAACTTTAAACATCCACCACTCAGCTCCCATATAACAGAAAGGACAGAAAATTCATCGACGTCGCCATAGAAACAACAACAGCGAAACTACTGAATAAAACGTCACGAAAGTATGCATCACATTGACTGGCTAAGCTAAAATTGCTAGCAGGCTGAACAGCTAAGAAGTTGAACTGGATCTATCTAACTGGCTGCCTGGATGACTGAATAGCTCCTGACTGGCTGACTGACCGACTGACTGACTGACTGACTGACTGACTGACTGGCCGACCGACCGACTGACTGACTGACTGACTGACTGACTGACTGACTGACTGACTGACTCAGTGATTGACTCTATCATTTACGAATTTGAAGAGCCAAAGGCCTGTTAGTTGACAGAGAGTCTCCAAAGCCCTGTGCAAACCCTCTAACAGCATCCAACATTGTTGGCCAACAGCCCCCATTGTTGGCTCTATCATAGTTGGCAGTTGTGAGGTGAAGTTGACCCGGCCTTTTCAAATGTCGCCTTCAACTCTGTACACTTGCCATCAACACCCAACAGGGTGTTCAAACTCATCCAACATGTTAAAGCTAGCAACTTGTTGTTGGGAGCGGTTTGAACAGGGCTTAAACGGGGGCTTAAAATCTCTTTCAATTACAGAATGCTTCTTTTCGGAAGTGCATGGCGTACAGTTGATATAGTCATTTGTCACAAAACTGATTACCAGGGTTTCACTTTACAAATTAAGATACTATCAAATTATAAAAAAAAGAAGAAAAATGTTCTTTTGAACATTTTGTATTTGAGACATCAGTCTGTTAATTTATTGATTGACGTAGATCATTCAGTATGTAGCAAACTTTGAGTGAAAACATTTATTATTACCTACAGAAAATTCAATCGAAAACATCTTTTTTCAGTTTTCTTTTTACTTTATTTCTTGATTTTATGTAATTAATAATATAACCTAAGAAATTTGTGCAATTTGATTGGCTGAGAGCACTGGTATTTCAGCTTAATTTTGTAATTTCACATGTGAAAATTACAGTTTCCATAGCAATTGCTTTCTTTCTTTGCCAAAAAGGCTAAGAGAAAATGGCGGCCAGATGGGGAAGCTTTCTCCCGCTAAAAGGAAGTGATTTAATCATGGAAACAAGTCAAAAAGTTATAAAATGAAAGGGAAACTCGTGGTATTTATGCCAAATATCACTACAAACCATGCTATTACCTATACTAATTTTTTTGCAAGTGAAGAAATTAACCGTCCACTTTTCAATATAAAGAATGCTGAAAGATTTTCACAGCAGTTGTTACAATGCACTCACTAATCTCAGAAACGAACTAGTAATCTAGTCAGAGCAAGAAAACCATTTTTTAATGGAAAGTATAGAAGACTTGTTAAGATACCAAACTACGTCTTCACTTATCCCTTCTTAAGTATCAGTTGTTCAGACCCTTTAAAAAGTCTATTTGGAGGCAAACTCTCGGTAAAATTGCATCCCTGTATCAGAACCAAATAGATCAAACAAGACTAAGACCATGAATTAAGCCCATGTTTAATTCAGTGCTAAGAAACATTCTGATTTCCGGCAAACTCTTGAATTGGTATACACCTATTTCAAAAAAGGTTGTCACCGCTAAGAGCGATAGGCGATAGGTAATAGGTCATTCCAAGACCGCAAAGCACTATTGATTTCTAATTGATTTACATATGAATAGCCAAATATTTGAGGGAAGAGTGTAAAGAAAGATTTAGGATGGCTTAATTAAGAAACCAATAGTGCTTTGCGGTCTTGGAATGACCTGTTACCTATCGCCTATCGCTCTTAGCGGTGACAACCTTTTTTGAAATAGGTGTATCTCTCTCAGAGGCGAATAGTACAAAGAAGAGCCGGAACAAGAAGGTTACATTTAATCGCCAATGTGCACAAGCGTTTAGGATGGAGTTTCTACTTTGACCTATAATCTTACCACAGGAAGCCCACAAATGGAAATTACCTAATCACCAGAATCTCTTTATATACTCAGTGAACTGACTACACGGAGACCAGTGTTTTTGAATTTCGGTCAGAACAGTCTAAGAGCGGTAAACTAAGATATGACGCACTGGCCTGAGCCATGTGAGATCAATAGAGAGATAAAGCTCCACACACACGGGAAACGCCAGACGGCAAAGAGTATCACGTGACCTTTTCTTCGCGATACGTGGGTAAATCAATTTGCGTTTATCGCAAACGTGAAAAGTCACTCTCTCTTGTTTGAGTTCCAAACGCTTAACGCTAGGCCCGAAAAAATAATGTTTAGGACACGTGATTCTTTTTGCTGTCTGTCGTTTCCACGTGTAAGTGAAGCTCTCTTTTAGCGGCTTAAGCTTTCTATTCCAGTCCTTTTTCATGATTATTTTGTCAACACAAGAAGACTAATCTTCATAGGTTGGAAACTTTGCTGTCTCTATGACTTCTTCTACTTTCCATGAAGGATAAAGACCTGTTTGTCCAGTCCTACAATTTTTCCCTTTAGAATATCCATCCCAGTGGTTCCCTGCAATGCTTATCAAATCCCCTACGTCCAACTTTATTTCATCTTTGGTCTGAGCTTTATGGGCCACAATAGCTCTCACTCTGTGATCTGACTGGCCTGTAAAATAATAGATGTCGTCAAGAGACTGGAAATACCTTGATGCATCTGGGTGCCTGGCTTGCATCATTTCATAGCTTAGACGACAAACCTGGAAATACAAAAAGGTTTCTATTTGAGGTAGGTGGAAATATACAGCATAAAAGTTTTGTTAGCTTGTTACTTCATATGAAAGCAACAGCTATCACCAATTTTACTGTGGGCCCTGTAGTGTAGTAAGCGGTCAGACAACACAAACCATGCAGGATTTACTCTTCGTGAATAGCGGAGTGGTCTCTTTTGTGCCCCTTTATTTAATTTGAGGCTTTGAGGTAATTCTTTCAAGGCAAAAACAAGCAAATATCTTATAATTTCTCTAACTTGATTTTCATATTTCTTCAAATTCAAATGGCAGGACATTGCTATTTAAGCTTAGAGAAGTCGAAACCACTTTGAAAATTCGTCCAAATTGTCACTTAAGATGTTTTTATTTTGAACACTTCAATTATGCAAAAGGTGGTAATGTGTGTTGCGTGGAGAGATGGGACCTACATTTTAGAATCCTTATCCAACATGACAGTCAAGCCGTAGATGTAGTTACAAAGGTAGCATCTTCAAGATCCTGAGTGTTGTTCTGGCCAGGACTCCAACCCAAACCTCCCACATAAAAGACTAACACTCAACCAACTGCGCCACCTGACCACTGTCTAACCTACTGCTTCCCCATAAGAACTATCATTAAAAATTATTGTGCCTCAATGTCCATTATTGCTGTTTATAAACACTATAAGTATATACGATTTTTATAAGTGATAATCAGCATCATTACATTTGAGGAGAAGGTGCACACCAAGAAGTCGCACTCTGAAAGCATCTGGATATCAAAGATCACACCATGAAGAGAAGTCTCTGTGTATCTAGAATCCAAGCCAGCTGACTTGATAGTACCAACATCACCAATAAACACATAATCCTTGTACCTGAGAGACAAAGGGTTCGTTAGAAATAATGTCAAGGTACAAATAAAATTATTGTATTGTATTGTATGTATTGTATTGTATTGTATTGCATTGCATTGTATTGTATTGTATTGTATTGCATTGTATTGTATTGTATTGTATTGTATTGTATTGTATTGTATTGTATTGTATTGTATTGTATTGTATTGTATTGTATTGTATTGTATTGTATTGTATTGTTTTTCATAATATTTGCAATACGTACAGCTTAGTAAATGGCAACAGTCAATATCTCACTTTTTGATAAGCTCCAAGACGGACCATATGATAGCTAGAGCGCTTCTCGTATATGAGTGGGAATAAACACGCCGTACCATCACCGTGTCAGTGCTGTAATGTCTATAAGGAATTGCTACCGTAACTGCACCGTGTGGTGACCGCATCGTTTTCCCAGTCATATGCGATTGTCTCTAATACAATTAACTTCACATGGAAGCAAATTTTGCAGAAGAGGAAGATTTTCATCACCACAAGGTAACTCCACACCATGCCAGAGCGAATAGAGAAGCAGCCATTGAAAGCTTTGTGAAGAGGCTCAACAAAACAGAACAATTGCTCACCTACAAGGCCAATACAACACCATAGCTATACAAAACATGCTTATTGGCTACCGTTCAACACCACACCCTTTTTGAAGCGATGATGAATCGGCAGGTCAGAACAAAGCTTGACTACCCAAAACAAGAAGGAGATCTCCAAAAGCGAGAAGAGGAGATAGATAAGTATGCAATGTGAAGAAAAGATGAGGAATACACAGAGAACAAGAGTGGCACTAAAGAGCACAATTACAGGGTTAAGAGAAACAAATTGACTGGCACAGGGACAGGCAATGGCTCCGTCGCTGCGCGACTCCAACACAAAAAATATTTTTTCTCGACTAGCCGTCACTATCAACCGATAATGCCGTCTCAAAATCGCGTTTGTATGTGTGAGTTGTGAGAGTAGATCTTCATGTAATTACAAGTGTATAAACACTTTTTTGAAAACAAGGGAGAAATGTAACATCAGGAATATCATCAGGACTTGATTAGCACAAAAAACGCATGTGTTTAATTTGTGTGCGAGTGTTGTGGAAGCGACCGAATAAAAGAAAAACCAGAGAGACTATTTTAGTACAAGTCTAAAAGTATCACGAATTGGTTGAAAACTTTAAACGTTAAATTTACCCTTTTTATAATGACAACAACAACAACAACAACAAAAACAATTCAAGTATTTGAAGCTTTCAGAAGAACAATTTTCAAGTCGGTAAAAGAAACAGAACCGAATGATGAATATTAAATAAAGAAAAAAAAATGAACAAATGAAAGATTAGATAGATAAATGGATGGATGATTAGACAAATAAAGAAGAAAATATATTAGTAAAATGAAGAATTAATGAACAAAGCAACTGAAGACAAAGAAACTAGCTACATTTTCAGCTAAACATACTTTTTCTCAGCCTCTGGTAAGACAGAAGGGTCATCTGTTGCTATAAAAACTCTCTTTTTGTCAATTTTTTCTTTTATCGACAGCCGTTTGTAATAAAGTTCAACCCAAAACATATATTCTTCAATACTATGGAAGGCAGCCTCTGTGTTAATCTTGTCTGTTCGTCGAACCTGAACGCTGTGAAAAGCAAACAAAGGTGTATTTAAATACAAAGTTACGAGCAAAAGCAAAAATTCCATACACTAACTTACATGTAACCAGAGCTACACTGTAGTACAAAGCTACAGATTAAAATATCACAAGGTAGCGCTGTTCAAACATAGGTTATATGTATAGGAAATCGCACGATCTTGAGTACAATTCGGAATTATTAGGTACGAGTAATGTTTTGAAAGTTCTCAAAATAGGACGAGCCTTTAGGCGAGTCCTATTTGAGAGTTTTCAAAATATTACGAGTAACTATTAATTCTGAATTGTACGAGAAGATCGTGCGATTTTTTATTTATAATACACTATCGTTGCCATAGTGACTTAATAGGTACTCTACAGAGTACAATTAAAGATATAATTGTACTCCTGGCTCTCGTCCAATCAGAATCGAGTAATTTTGTATAGTGTATTATAAATATAATAATTTCACTTTATATTTCTGAAATGACAGATTAGAATACGCACTTTGCAATTTACTAAGATCAGTAATGAGTGAGGTTTTAATATTAATATGAGTGATTCGGTAAGACAATAACTTAGAATATAAACTGTGGATTTTTAGAAACATTTTAACATTAACATGACTTAGTTTACATTCTAGAGAAATAATCTTTGGTTACACTTGCGCATGCTTTCCAAACATGTTCATTTACATTATAAACCAGTGTGATACCTACCCTACTATTGGATGCTGAAATCCTAGTTTTTCCTTTCTCTTATTGATTTCTTTCTGAACATGAGGAGTGTATCGAAATAAATACTTGGCAAATTGGCCGATCCACCATACAAATGGGTGTCCATGTATTCTAGATAGTCTAGCTGATAAATCTTGTGGAACAGCAGGGGGCACGTAGGGAGGACGAGGAAGCACCTTCTCAAAAGTTGGTAACAAAACGTTTTGATCAGAGCTTGATTCTCGCCATTCTCTCAGTGGACCACTATATGAAACACAATTATCACTGGCTGGTTGAAATACTCCTGTCCAACCCCCAGAGGAATACTTGAAGCCAGTGGAATCAATGATCAATGTTCTCTGAAGCCCAAAGGCAACAATAAAACAATATAATACATGATGAACTTGGCACCCATAACCACAACCTTTGTTGATCTCGCATATCAATTTCTTGGCAGATGAACAATCTTTGGGATTTTGTAGCTTATGCAGTCTTTTCTGCACTAATTCGCTCAGCTCTGCGTGTTCTTTTTGTTGCCAAGCACGCCCTAAACCTTTCCACCTCTCCAGGTCATTGGTCAGGTAGTGATGCAAAAGTTCAACATTAGATAACATTTTTGTCAGTCTTGCTCTAACCTCACTGGTAGAGTTTTTGGAAAGTTTTTTTGCTTCAGAGTTCACATAATACCAGAGCTCTTTTAATTCGAATTCTATACGCCTCCCCAAATTTTCCGACTCAAATGTTGGCTCATAAGTCGATGTTGTAGTGTGGAGATCATTTCTACTCAAAGAAGAGTGGCTTGAAGTCGCTACAACCTGTCGCCTTTTCTCGTCTGCCATACGTTTTATGCTTTCTTTCAATTTCCTTTCCTCCACGTTTCCCTTGCTCTCAACCCTTTCAATCTTTGCCTGGAGGTCCGAAACCATTTCCTCGAGAGTTTGAGTCTTGTTCTTCAACAGCTCAATGAACTTTTCCTGTCGCTCGGGCAGAGCTTGATTTTTGTTGGAATTTCCCACGAGTACAAGCAAATGCCAGACGACCAAATAACCAAACATTAGCAGCAATATCGTCAGCGCAAAACGGCAGGTTTTTCTCAACATTTTAACCACCAATAACAAGTACTTTCAAATTATTCTGAAGGCCATCTTCCCTGTCATGATCGGCGTAGAAACACTTTGCCTTCAGTTTTATCACTGATTTTTAAACATGATCTGTAAAGGTCTGTAAATTATAATAATAACACTTACGACTATAACTCAGAAATTATGCTCTCTTTGTTCCATTGTATTTTACAATACAATGTTTATTTGTTCATTTGAGATTTTACAATAAATAAATAGTTTTTCCTTATTTTTATAGTGATTAAATTATTTTAAATATCTATCTGACTCTAGGTGTTTATTTATTAATATTTTCTGCTAGTTCTAGTGACCGGCCCGAAAGCTATGCTGCTTTTAATTCGGTCACTATGCACTTTAATTATCAACATATTATGAGTGTAAATAGTAACTTTGTTTATATATATACTATATCTACAAAGGTAAAGAAAGAAGATGTAAAATAAAGAAAAAAGTCAAACTAAGAAAACTGTAACTCCTATGTCAGAAATGTTAAAAGTGTTTTTGTGAATCCAATTTCTGGTAAAATAATACAAAAATCAAGAAAGAAATTAAACGGTAAGAAATGTTGGAGCAAGACTGATATTGGCCTGTGGTTTTAGGTGAAGTTAAGACAACTTTCATGACATGTTTTACACGTAAGTTATCCACAATAACTGCGAGAGTTAACCTAGGTGGATAGCTAAGATATAATCATATAAATTAGGTCGTTAGTCAAGTACTAAAAATGACCATTTTTAGTACACTTCCTTTTCGACCTTTTCCTCTGACCTAAGAAGCCAAGGTAGAGCCAAGGGTACGTTTACCGAGCTGCAATACGATTTCCTTTCCGAGAGGAAATTAGACTTTGAAATGTACCAGTGGCTTTCTATTTCAGAATTTGAATCGTTAAGCGAAAAAGAGAAAAATTTATGCCGAATTCTTTTACAGCGAGAATCGTTGCTTAGCATCTGTAGTTACGTTTTCCATCTTCGGTTAAGATTTAGTCTTTTCTGATTCGTCAATCATATCCTTGGGGGCGGAGCTTATTGAATTCAATGATTGAACAAATTCAGAAAAGACAAAAACCTAACCGAAGTTGAAAGATTGGGATGCAACGATTTTCACTATAAAAAATCAGAAAAGTAATTACAAAAAGTGAAAATGAGATTTTACGATTCGTGATTTCCAAATTTGAGTCAAAAAAGAATCGCAAAAACGGAACTGAGTTCTATCACCATACAGTATATGCCGTTGGTGGAGTCGATCTGTCCTTGATTGATCTCGTCGATCAAAGGTAACAGACATATATACAATGAATCTTGACAAAGTATCAAGTATATAAGTACAAAAACATGAAGTGAAGTTTTGTCAATATTTACCAGTTTCTCAGTATTGATGTCTGTGCCATGTTCGTGGCGGCTAAGGCTATTTTTTAGTAACTTCGCCATCGCGCGCGCAAGGCTCTTAGACAATAGAATTCAAACGCGGTCCCGTCCGCGCGCACGTCAAAAATCAAATTCTATTGGTGGAGGGACTTGCGCGCGCGATGGCGAAGTTACTAAAAATAGCCTTAGCCGCCACGAACATGGCACAGACATTAATACTGAGCTTCGCTCTCTTAGTATTATGGTCTCTTGATAGAGTATAGTACGAATTCAATTGATAAATCATTCGAAATTCAAGGATTTACGTACAAAGAAGCAGCTAATTTTTTTAGTTATTTACGACTTGGATATTTCTAGTGGCTTACCTTCAACTAATTTGGTACGGAAACCATAGCTTCGAATGAATATCATGTGTATCATGGTGTTCCCGCGCATGCGCACTACTATCGAATTCATGTATATGCTACAAAAATTATCTCATCGGTTAAGCCTGTATGCTTGGAAACATTCAATAGCATTTAGACACATGCTCTTAATCATCCACAATACATCTAGTTATCTACAATTAGATGAAATATATAGCTTTACAGCCTTAGGTTATTATTAACTAATTTGGTAGGGAAACATAACTCGACGTTTCTACTTTTCGTATGTTGTTGACATTCATTCGAAGCTGTCTACTGACAATAAAACTGTACGTGGCCTATGTTGGACAAACTGTTGATGAATGGTAATTATAAAATAATTTGGATAGTACGCTCACTCTGATTGGCCCAGAAGCGTTCTAGATGAGGCTATCTAAACACGCTACGCCATCAATCAGTCAAATACGTCAAACAAGGCTCATTCTCTTTGGTCTCTTTGAACATTACACTTATTTCAACTAAAGCATTCCAGTTTCAAAATATAAAAAAACTTTCTGCAAGGAAATAAAAAAACCCTAATAAATTAAAATATTGGTTATAGCAAAAATCAAGGTAAACAAATTAGAATCCAGACGGAAAAAAGTGTGATCAGTCAAAAATTTCCCGTCGCGAGTCATCCCTAGCAAACGGAAATCTACTGCACACCAAAATATGCTTGACATGACCCAAATACGTTTTTACAATACAAACAAATAGAAAAACAAACAAACAAAAAAGCAAACAAGCAAGCAAAAGCTCGTTGATAAAGAGGAAAAGCTAGGAATTATCCGTAAATTTCTAACAAAAAATTCAATAAACACTGCATGCAAAATAGTGGAGCAAAGCAGCAAAAGACCAGATAAAACACTTTCAAACTCAAATTACTTTATTTTTTACTAATCGTATTTACATAAATACTACTGAGATGATAAAGTAAACAAGGAAAAAAATATTTTTCTCGTGCTTTCCCTACGCTCTCGTGTTCTCCCAACTTCACGCGTGTTTAGATCAGGCTATATAAACACGGAAAACCGTTTTATATTTCTTAAGTGAAATTGCTGGAATGCTTAAAATGTTCACCAAGGAAACATCACACAAGGAAAGACGATAGTGAATAGATTAATTAAAAGAAAAACTGCCAAAATCCTTTGCGGTCTTGGAGTGTACACTATGGACTTGTTGCGACAACGTTTTTTGGATTAGGTGTATAATATCATGTGTACGACGTACCTCTATACTCTAGTAATATTATAAATACCACTTCTAGACATTCCTGTTGTTATTATCTTTATTATTGACTCTACTATCAACATTTACAGTTTTTGTCAATCGTAAAATTCAAATATCTTACTCTACTGTTTTTAAAACCTTTGTTGACTATTAAACTACCTATACAACACACGACATTGTTATTTTATCTTTACTACAAAGACAAAAAAAAGGCCTACCTTCTACTAGCAAACGTTTTTTATTGAGGCAATGATGAAAATATATTTACTATTCGGCGCTTTTTCCTATAGCACCGTCTAATAGATCTGATCTACGGTTATCGTTTTGTGTTTTTTTTTAATTCTGTATTTGTTTGTTGTTGTTTTTTCTTTCATTTCTTTTATAATTTTTGTCTGTTGGTGTTCCGGCGCATGCGCACTACTATCGAATTCATGTATATGCTACAAAAATTATGTCATCGGTTAAGCCTGTATGCATGGAAACATTCAATAGCATTTAGACACATGCTCTTAATCATCCACAATACATCTAGTTATCTACAATCAGATGAAATATATAGCTTTACAACCTTAGGTTATTGAGGAAAAAAATTCCAGTTATAAAATGGTTTCCTCCCCTCCCCTCGATTCAATGTTTCAGGGGCGGATCCAGGATTTTGCAAAGGGGGTGTCCCAAATAGGCCTCTTGAGAGATGACGTCACATCCAAGATGGCGCCTCCTAATAATGGAATCTGATGACGTCATTCCGTACGGCGCTATGGGATGTCCGGTGCACCTATGGACACCCTCCTGGATCCGCCCCTGTGTTTTATTAAGTTTATATCAAATTAGAAGATCAAAGCAACTAGCAGTACCCCTGAGAATGTGCTGGGTCCCACCCAAGGCTGATTGGGAAGAACCGCTGAGTAGCAATTTACTCATTTTCTCGGTTTTAACTTCGCCTAAATTTCATTCAGCCGCATTTAACTTAATTAACTGAGCTCATTATTCTATCTCGATTATAATTCTATTGTTCATATCCAAACTTACTCTAAATTCAGGCGAGTCTAACACACTCGTATAAAAGCTAAAAATAGCAAGCCTTTTCTTGTGAGCGAATAAAACTATAGCGTATAAAAAATGAACTTTTCCAATAAATGGAAAACCTCCCTTGCTGTGGTCTTTCAAGAAACCGTTGATGTTATGAAAGGTCAATATGCTCATCATCGTTGTAGAGGATTTTTCTTTGATATGGGAACTTCGAAGCTCGTTTCTGGTTCCTATGTATCAAATACGCTATACCCAGTGCTATTGCAATAACACAAAGTCCTGCGAGTACCCCACCTACGATAGGAGCAACCTTAGCTCCACTTGCAGACTTCTGCTTTCCTTGAACAGGCTTTTTAGTACCTGAAATGTGAAAAAATTGGAATTGGAAAAAAATGAAAAAAGTGGGCGTTGTATAGAACGATAGCTCGCGGTTGGGGTATTCATAAGTAAACTTGATGTGAAGTGCGGCGTGGTGTTGTGTAGTGAAACTAGGGAAAGATTGGAATTTTAAAAGTTAAAGAAATGGCGTTGTATAAAACGATAGTTTTGGTTTGGGGTATTCGTTAGGTAAAGTTGCAATTGATATGGATACTTACCAGGAAAAGTTGTTGTGCTTGTACTTGGTAGCTTGACCGCGCCACCATCCAATGATGTTGTAGGAGCCGCTGTTAGATTCAAACGGGATGTGAGAAGAAGAAGAAGAAGAAGGAGGAGGAGGAGGAGAAGAAAGGAAGAGGTCACTTGCAGAAGAGGTTGCGGAGTGCAGTGTAGAGCAGTGCAGTGCAGTGTAGTGTACATAGTGTAGTGTAGTGTAGTGTATAATGCAATGCAGTGTAGTGTATAGGGAGTGTAGTGTAGTGTAGTGTAGTGTAGGTAGTGTAGTTGGGTGTTGTATTGGTTGTGGCGTGTGATGTGGTTGCGGTGTAGTGTCGCGTGGTATTGCATTGGTTGTGGTGTATGTGGTGTGGTGTGATGCTTTGTTGTGTGGTGGGTTGTGTGATTTGGTAATAGGTGTGGTGAGGTACGTGATGTGATATGGTTGCGGTGCGGCGCAGTGTAGTGTGGCGTGGTTGGCTGTGGTGCGGTGTGTGTGGTTTGGTGTGGCGTAGTTTTGATTGTGGTGCATGTGGTATTGTGTGTTGTCTTTGGTGTTAGTTTGGTGAAGTATTGGTTTTGGGGTGATGTTGTGTACTTTGTAGTGGTTGTGGTGGGATTTGGTTTTAGGTGCTGTGTGTTGAGCTCAGTATTGGTTGCTGTACACATGATGTTGAGTGTTGTGGATTGATGGGTGTATTTGGTGTTTGGTTGTGTGGTATCGGTTATATTGTGTATGATGAGGTGTGCTTATATAATATAAAAAATATCTAGTTCTTATTTGATCAATTACATTCGTATCCGTATATCAGGGCAAAAGAGAAATGATAATACTAACCTGTCAATAGCTTTGGATTTCTAACATGGGGCCAGTTCTCTGCTCTTGGCCAATGTTCTTGCATACACAGATCATTCTTTCCAGTTCCCTTGGGCAATTCCATGCACATAGCAGCATCGAATGAAAACGGTGAGCTACAGTTCTTTTGGAAAAACTCTTCGCACTTTGGACGGCAGTAAAAGCCTATTTTGTTCTCGTCACAAGCAGGAAAGTTTTCCATGCAAAAGAATCTCTTTCGTGCGAGGGAGCACGAGACGTCGTCAGAGTAATGCATGTTGATTTTTCGGGTGGCCCAAGCGAGGTGACCTCTCTGTTTTGTCTCTGATAAAACTGTCTGTGTGTACCCAATGTGCTGGCAGATGGGAACGATGAGATTGTGGCATTTTAAAGGTTTTGCTGAAATTTGAAAAGAGCCAATATAAAACTACTACCCATGCTCGTTATTATATCGAAATAATCCTGCCTGGTTTAGCTGCATTGAAATGACGAACGAAGAATGAATGGGGAAAAAATGAACTGATAGATGACTTAGCGATCGAACGAGCTAACGAATGAATGAATTGAAAAGAATGAATACACGAACTAACAGAAAAGACTACTGGCAATCGAACTACAATTACATCTTGAACTGTGCCAAATCAGAGGGACTTTTTAAGAAGAAGAGAGACAAAAGGCGAGCGCGAAGCGTGAGAATGGAGGACCGTTGTCGCGCTCCTCGCCGCCTTTTTCTCTACCTCCCTCGCCCCTCCTCTAAAATAAAATCCCTCTGGAACCCAGTGTAGGTGGCAAATACACTGGTACATATATCACTCGATATATCACGGGCACTCCAAGTTCAAAACGAGCAATTTGGCTGGATTTGATTGTCAATGAAATAATAGGTCTTTTGAGCTCAGAAAAAAAATTCAGAATTACTTTAAGCGAGAAAAACTGATTTAATTAACGTCCCTCATACAACAAAAGTGATATTGTTATTCATTTGTATTTTTTCTCTTGTTCTTCTTGTAGCCACGAAGGTCAGTTGAGGTACGTTTATTTATATAATTTCTTTCTCACCTTACGTAATTTTGAAAATTTTCTTAACTCACAAAATTCCAATCAAATTACTCTAGTTCTGAGCTTGGGTTACCTGTGCATACATTAGCCAATTGTACAAAACGTTCATTTTTTGGAAACTGAAGAATTGGCAAATCCGGCATTATATTAATTGACTTCAACGATACTGATCAAACTATATTTTTATCGTACTTTTTAGTTAGTTTAGTTAAGTTTTTAGTAAAAGATGCACAAAAGTTACACCATTCACTTAATTAATATTATATATACATATTTACTTCAAAATGAATTATAACATGCTAACACACACGTCACGTATTATGTTGATAGATTACGAAATGAAGATGTTATAATTAAATTTATCATTATTCTTTGATTTCCAATTTTCTTTACTAAACTCGAGTGAATATTGCCGTTATGGCTGAATCATTAATGCTTGTATATCATAGACGAATTAATGTACATGAATGAATAGAAAAAGCGCCAAAACCTTAAGATACTATTTTAAGTGTTTTCTAAATCAGACAGTCAGCTATATGAGGAAAAAAAAAGTTAAAATCAGCCACAAGTGCTGTAAAAGAACTACTGTAATTGCTTTTTGTATTTCTGTATATCAAAGTTTTATATAGGGCTTCAATAAAATAAAATAAAATGTAAACTTATAAATCTAGCTAAGTGATTTATCAGAGAACTGTTGCTCCGGTACGAGATTCGGAGTGGCCTCGGATTCTGATCTCCGCCATTCCTGTATCACAGCCATTTGTGCTGAACTATGCTGATTCGTTTTGAACTCAGTATATAAAGAAAGTTACATCTACTATCTAAACAGCGACTCTATATTCGTCAACGAATACCAAAAACTGAATCCCTACAAGGCGAATTAGATATTCGTTGATGATTTTCTCGAGTTTTCGATGGTTATTAGCACACAGAAATGGCTTTAAAATTGTTTTACAAAAACGTACCTTCGGTCAGGTTGGTCTTGAAACCTGGTGGTTCAAAACATCTTCCAAGATAACCAAGTTTAGTATTCGGATCATCTTTTTTGGGTAGCACTTGGCACATCCCAATTATCCACTCCATACCCATCGTAATAATCGCATCTCCACATTGTCGTTCGAATTCATCGCACACCGTTTTGCATGGTAAATATGGTCCTTCTATAAATGATTCACATCGAGGGACATAAACAGAGCAAGCTATCAAACTGGCATATTTTGAACAAGTACTCATGCGACTAGCTACCCTTTTTAAACTCCCCACAGAACCTTCAAAATGTCTTCTGTGAGTGAAATTAGCTGTGGCAGAGTAGCCACAAAGTTCGGCCAGACCCGAAGTCTTGTTGAATGGTTGGCAGTACGAAGAACTTTCTTTGATCAAACACACAGCAATAGCACACAAAATAGCGATGGTTTTCAAAACCCACCTGCGAAAGCAAACAAAAAAGTCAACGAGAAATTAATCTAGATTATGTTTACTGTAGAGTTATAGACATTCTTAGTTTGATTTTTACATTTATTTACACACAAAGATCAAAGAAGTACAGCTTCGTTGTACAACACGATGGGACCGGCACTTACAATAGGCATTGTAAGCGTTTTTGAAAAAAGAACTGCTTACTTACATGATAATGTCAATTTCCACTGAGTTTTCTTAACTTGTTGAGCTGTTTGTTCTTCAATGAGATTTGTCAATGCTTAGACAATATGTCAACTTCCTGAATTCACGATTTGAACTCAACAAACAGACTAATTTTGCACGTTTCTTTTGCCGTCAAATTAATTTGCCGCTCGGACTAACTTTATGCAAATAGCCACAAACCCAACGTGATTGGCTTTGACCAGCGACGCGAGTAGTTACATTGTGTTTTTACAATACGCGTTCACACCAAGATATGAATATATCACAGTACTAGCAAATAGTTTTTCTGCTAACCATAAGACAAATATTAGACTCAATTATCACCTTTAAATTAAAATAGTAATAAAACATGAGTGTACATACTTTACTGGAGGTCGATCTGAAACTTGTATGCCAGCCATAGGCCCATCGAAAGATTCAAAGTCCATTCATGAGTCATACCACTGTGGATGGTCGTCGATGTGTATCATTGTATAATTTTTCTCTTTGGCTAACAATAACATCATCTATCATAGATTGACATGCATGGCTTTGGCATTTATTGAAGCGAATCTGATTATGGACGACGCCTTTATTGTCAATGTGAAAAGTTCCAAACAACAGCACTCCATTCTAATATCACCTTCGAATAAGCTCAAAGTTCTCTGCTGAAGTCACTCATAGATTAATTTAAAAAAACTCCCTACAATTTATATCTCTAAGTTATATTGAAAACAACTTTGGGGCGTGAATGTAAACGAATGTTACAGCTCGCTGGTTTGAAGTGGCATGTTGTAGTAACTGTAGACAATGTTTTTGACAATAAGGTGTGTCAAAATATTTCAATCTTTGTTACAGTTCGAATCAGCTCACAAAACAAAGATAAAGACGAGGAAAATAAGAGGAAGTATGGTCAACAGTGAACTATGCTTTTATTCTATAAAGCTTTTTTTGTACAAATGAGTGATAAAATTAACGCAGATAGCTCAATTAATGACGTATGAACGATTAGACGTGGAACTGTGGTCTGTCCACGTTGCCTTGGGCCTTGGTTGCGAGCGGTTAAAATAGAGCATAATCTGAAGTTTGCCTTCAACTATGAATAGGACGATTGTGCATGCATGTGTGTTTGTGGAGAAACTTCATATCTTGAATTAAAATGATAGCAGTGAACTGCGCTGAAGCGAACACCCCTGCAGGGCGCATGGCATGTACTGCTTAGCATATTTTGTTATGCCTAAAACCTCTCTAAGGTGAACTGCTCTCAAGGTAGAGAAGATGGCTTAGAGGGTGTCTACGTATTGTTGGCTAATTGCCACTATAAATTCCACGACAAGACGCTACAATAGCGTTCACTGGGGCTACCAAAAAGCCCCAGTAGCCAGCTTGGAAAGGCATCTGGGTAATTTTGCACATCAGCTCGTTTCACGACCACAACACAGATCTAAACTCGGTTTACAATAGGTAGCCCGAGTAATAAAGGTGCATGATGAAGTAGACATGTACTTTACAAGGTAACGACACGAGTGATTGCTTTTAAATGTTTTAAGTCTTTAGACACCTCGCCTTATTCACCAACTTAGTACGAATCTTTCTCTTCAACGTTGTGCAGTACTCTAGGCTCAAACGGTTTTAGGTTTTTCTTTCTTCTGTAATAGAGAACACCAAGAACTGCAGCGACGATGATGATCAGTACTAGTACGATCATTCCTGCAATCAGACCTGCGTTTGGACCACGTTTTTTATGATTTTGCGGGACTGAAGACAGACAACAAGAGCTAAATGAATGGACGAGGACATTGATACCAAGCTAAGATCATAAGTGATTTTAATTTGTTGAATTTTCTTTCTTCGTTCTTTATATTTACCCATTGGTTCTTTCATTAATTTGCTCCTCGTCCATTCTGGGTAGGTTTGCAAGTATTTTTTATCCCTTTCTTCCTTCTTCTCCTCCTTCCCTCCTTTCTCTCTTTTTTCATTTCCCTTCTCTCCCTCTCTCATTCTCTCCCACCCTTCTTTCCTCCTTTCTTCCTCCCTTCTTCCCTCCCTTCGTTTGCCTTCGTTTCTTCTTTCCTTTCTTTGTTCATTTGTTCATTTCTTTCTTCCCTTCTATTCCCTTCCTCCCTTCTATTCCCTCCCTCCTCCCTCCCTCCCTCCCTCCCTCCCTCCCTCCCTCCCTCCCTTCCTTCCTTCAATCTGTTTTGTCCCTCTCTTCGACTCAATTTTTTTCATACTTCTTACGACAAGACCCTTACCTGGTTTGGGGTGATTGAAATGTCGTAATGGCACTGGAAATGTATTAGTTCGACATATGCCGTCCTCATCACTGTCCGCATCAGGCAGGAGGAAGTCACAATCAGCCACAGGTATCCTATATTTTTTAAAGACGTCTTTACACTTGGTTGCCACATCCTTACACATCCATCTGCAAGGCAGTGCAACTGACAACTCCCCCTTACGACCACAAGGAGGAATTCTTGTGTAACAAAAGAACTTCTCAGCGTAAGAGGAGCATTTTGAGTCGACGATTGGTTGTAGGAAGTTGAGTTTTGAACTGCGTTGATCAGTCGGAGTGATAAAGGTAGTGTTGTAGGAGAAGTCTTTTGTACAGGTGGTGTCGTTGGAGATCGGAAAACAGACTTGTCGCTGATAAGCTGGAATATTTCAATTAGAAAGCGCGGTTTAGCTAGAGAAACAGCGGCTGGAGCGGAAGCAACATGAACACGCTCTAGCTTATATTTAGTTTAGTATTGATAGGTAACAGTGCTTATCTTCTCTCACAGCACTGATACAGTATATAGGACCGGGACTTCTGAGAGTACATCACTGAGTCTGCGGAAGTCGCTTACTCATGCTTAATTGCAACAAAACTCCAATCTCCTCCCGAAAGCGGCTCTTTATTACTACGCATGCGCAGTTAGAATAAACGCCCATGTGGACGATATGATCAAAAACCCAAAACCAATCTCAAACAACGCAAAACGTTTTGAAAAATCTGCTGAATCCCTGGCAAACACAACAACAACAACAATAACAGAGGTCAATATACATATATACAAACAAACCTTTTGATGTCGGCTTGAAACCAGGTGGAACAAAGCAAGGAGTCTTAGCTGTATCATTCAAGGGCAACAAATCACAAAGTCCAACAAACAAACCATGCAGAGAAGCAGCTCTTAGGTGCCATGCACAGCTACTCACAAACTCTTGGCACACTCGACGACAAGGGAGAACTGGCTTTTTATCACATTTTCTCGGGTCGCATTTCGGCAAGTACATCGAACAGAGGACTGCTTGAGCGTACTCGGGTGAACATTTGAGGAGTTTGATAAACTTTCCAAGAGCTTTAGAAGCCGCTTCCAGGAAAGGTTTTCCATCGACGTCTTTGAAGTGAAATGTGTTGTCGTATCCTGCTTTTGCACACTCTTCGATTGTTATCTTCTGACAGAACCTGCATGCTGTAAAAATACAAAACTCGCATGACGATATGTTGTTGCGATAAACATGATTGCAAAGCCTTTAATTTTTTCCTTCCAAGTCCCGTTGCTTTTCTCTTTCCCCTTTCGTCTCATGTTCTTTGTGAATGCATAGGCGAACCACAGCCAACTACTTTAGCAGCAGCAAACAAACAAACAAACAAACAAACAAACAAACAAACAAACAAACAAAGCAAGCAAGCACGCAAACAAACAAGCAAGCAAACAAGCAAGCAAACAAACAACAAGCAAGCAAGCAAGCAAGCAAGCAAGCAAGCAAGCAAGCAAGCAAGCAAGCAAGCAAGCAAGCAAGCAAGCAAGCAAGCAAGCAAGCAAGCAAGCAAGCAAGCAAGCAAGCAAAGCAAGCAAGCAAGCAAGCAACAAGCAAACAAGGCAAGCAACAAGCAAAGCAAACAAGCAGCAAACAAGCAAGCAAAGCAAGCAAGCAAGCAAACAAGCAAGCAAGCAAGCAAGCAAGCAAGCAAGCAAGCAAGCAAGCAAGAAGCAAGCAAGCAAACAGCAAATAACAAGCAAAACAAGCAAACATGCAAGCAAACAAGCAACATGCAAGCAAACAAGCAAGCAAACAAACAAACAAACAAACAAACAAGCAAACAAGCAAACATGCAAACAAGCAAGCAAACAAAACTAACAAGCAAACCAAGCAAGCAAAACAAGCAAGCAAACAAGCAACAAACAAGCAAGCAGCAACAAGCAAGCAAGCAACAAGCAAGCAAAACAACACAAACAAACAAAACAAACAAGCAACAAGCAAACAAGCAAACATGCAAGCAAGCAAAACAAGCAAGCAAGCAAGCAAACAAGCAAACAAGCAAACAAACAAACAAGCAAACAATTAACTTAACGAATGCCTGCAACTTCATAGTTGCATAACGTTATACCGCCTATGTAGGTCTATTTGGCTGTTGTATATAGTAAGAAATTAATAAAATCAAAAGAGAAATGGATTCAGTGTTGAAAGATATCAAGTTCCATTAATATATCTGACCAAACCCATTTCCATTTTGATTTTATTTCATAAACTCTCTAATAATTAAACTATTCACCCCCACCCACCCTCGTGGGAATTCGAAGTAATGAGGTTCTTGTTTATCAAATCCATTCCTGTTTTGATTTTTTCTTGACCAGCGCTAGCCCTTAAATCGAACTGTCCGTCTACTGATCCCATTGGCTGTTAAGGCTGGCACACACTAGGCGTCAGGTCGCTGCGACACGACGCGGGGACACGTCGCGGCGACAATTCCCCTCGTGTGTACTGTGGAATTTCTGTGAAAATCTTGTCGCCGCGACGGAATTTTTTCGCTGCAACACGTCGCAGGAATTTAAACTAGTTTGAATTCGTGCGTACGATTCGCAGCGACAAAATCAGTAAAAGTGGCTTTGTCGCAGCACAGTGCACACGAAGCGACGTGTCGCCGCGTCATGTTGCAGCGACCTGACGCCTAGTGTGTGCCGGCCTTTAGTCTAAAACGCATTCGTTATAAGTGTCGTCAAACGTTCTGAATCGAGCGTGTTGTGACCGGAACGACTGACTGAATCACAACAGATCTTCCGGGTTGCTGCAGGTTTACTAACTGACTGGGTGTTCGAAGTAATGAAGTCCTTGTCGGTTTGCTACTAATGAAATAATTAACTTCTTACCAGGTTCAGGAGACGGTGCTACTGTTGTTGTCGGCGGTGAAGTAGGAGCAACTCTCACCCAGGGAGCAGGCCACTTTGTTAATGTACATATACCATTAGAACCTGAACCATTAGGATAGAAATCACAGCTGTGTATTGGAATGTGTTGGCGAACGAATTCGCTATAACAGCTGTTGTTGATCTTTTGGCAGAGCGATTTACAGGGTATCTTAACAATGGTTTTATTCGTTGAACAGGGGGGCAACCTTGTGAAGCAGGTAAACTTTTCAATATCAGCTGAGCAGTTGGAGGCGATGATTGGAGTCAGTAGGTGGATGTTAGATAGGGACTGAGTGTCGTTGGCAATGAAGGTAAAGTTATAGTGAAGATCATCTTGACATTTAGTGGGAATGCTCACTTTGTGACAGGTAGATTTGTCAAGTCCTAGAATTGTAACAATTTGTTTACTATGAGTATAAACACTTAATTAGCCATTTCCAAATCGAGTAGGGGACTGGGCACTAGTTTGAATATTCAATGCAATTAAGAAATACACCCCATGACGCGAAAGAGCACATCAAAATATTTAAGAATCCAAATTTTGATGGTATTTTGCTGCATCTTTTCACAGTAGTAGCCTTTCAAAGATTCATGAAAATACACTGAGGGGATGTATGGTTTGGAAGGACACTGTCCCTCCAAATCCATACATTCTTTTATAATTTTTCACATATTTGAATGGCTTGTCACACAGCCCATATTCCAAGAACACAATGAATTGAAACTCCATAACCTTGTCAGTATATAAGATGTGATAACGGCTCAATACTGAACTGGTATAAAAGCACTCTGATTGGCCAAAAACCATCAAAAGTACAGATACACGGATTCGAGCATGCGCAGTAAAAAAGAACGGCTCTGGGGATGGGATTGAGAAATGCTGTAAAAAATTGGAGAGAAAACAACTTAGCTCCGTCTTGTCGTACTTTTATGTCCTCTCCACATTTTGAAACCTATTAGTTTTGCAGTCATTCTGCCATACAGAGTAGAAAACAAAATATTTAAAATGGACATCCGTTCTAGGTGATTGCTATAAACAAGCTCAGGCATATCTCCAGTTCATTTTTTGGAGAAAAAAAAGATCCGTATTTAGAGGGAGCCCGTGACTCCTGATTTATATATAGACATACGTTCGCGGCTGACTATCCACGGAAAAAC
Organism: Telmatactis stephensoni; assembly: GCA_029948255.1. Taxonomy (NCBI): domain Eukaryota; kingdom Metazoa; phylum Cnidaria; class Anthozoa; order Actiniaria; family Isophelliidae; genus Telmatactis; species Telmatactis stephensoni. Next base: position 86,473 of record JALIZF010000877.1, read on the forward strand.
GGAAAACATTAACAAAAAAAGAAGGGAAAAAAAAAAAAAAAAAAAAAAAAGAAGAAGAAGAAGAAGAAGAAGAAGAATTTGAAAAGAAAAAGAAGAAAATGAATTTTAGGCATTCTTTCGCTTATTCCAGTTCCATATAATTCTTTACATTCCCCTTGAAAGTTGCTAAATTTGAATGAAAGATGTTCCACTTTGTACAATTCAAAAAACTGTTTTACAAAATCATTGTATCTCAGTTGGTAGATCAATTCTAAACTGATAAAAATAGAATTTGATCATGGGCCAGTTTTTGGCACTTTTAGCCATTATTACTCGATATCGAAAAAAAAACCCCTCAAACTATGAGCCAGTCTGGTAGGTACACGAATCGCATAGGCTTGCGTCACGCTATGTATCGCTACACGCTTCATTTCTATTCAGGCCTATTAATATCTTAACAGGAACAAGACCTGTGTAATGATTAATCTGAATAAATATCACATTTTGGTGTAATTTTCTGGAGGATGATGGAGGAGAAAGCAAAAACAATCTGTTGCTGCTGCTGGCGTGACTTCGGTAGGCATTGCCACTGACTGTGACAGAGTTCATATTCATAATACCAAATCTCTAATTGATACACTGTAAATAATAATCCAATCGTTAATGGCCATCCATCGTATTAAAATACGAAGGTTGAATTAATTATCTGTTCCTGTGAAAATGGGTTTTATTTAATAGGCCACTTTTGGTCGAGTTTCAATATACTTTGTCCAAAATAGCTGCTCTGCAGGATGTGTGGTCAAAAGTTCAAGGACTCGAACTCTTTGTAGATTAACTGCCGGTTCATAAATATTTTCTGCCAATATGCAAAAAATTCAGTCAAATAATTAAAATTTTACAAATAACTGAATTAAGTGTTGCTTTACTTTGTGAGGTATTGCCACAGCAAAACGTACTTTCTTTAAAAACTAGATTTTTAAAACTGAGTTTTTCCGAGTACGTGAATTTTAATGATTCAAACGTTGCATTATTCATGATTGAATTTTTTTCAGTTTTAGAATGCTTTTTCCACCAAAACGTCAAAAATTTCAAGTATATATTTTTCTCGATACTTTTTTGATTTTGGATGATCAAACTTATCTGTATTTCACTGAAAAAATTCACTGAAAATACAAGCGAAAAGTTGTAAACAAGACGTCATACATACCGCTTGCAGCTTTACTAACATTGAAGCCTTCTGGAATGAAGCACGTATCTGCTTTGCCATCGTACAACGGTAATAAATCACAAATGGCAGAAAACAGCCCTCTCATAGCCGCTTTATCGAGCCAACTACCACAGCTGTGCACAAAATCGTTGCAGACGCTTTGGCAGGGGAGAACAGGACCTGGAAGGTGTCCGACACATTTTGGGAAGTATAGAGAGCACAAAATTGTTGCACTGTATTTGGAACAACTACTTAGAGGTTGAATATATGTCTGTAGCTCTTTGCTGCCTTTCACCTCTTGGAACGGTTTTCCACCGATGTCAGGGAATGGGGCCGTGTAGTTCCAGCCAGCGTTTTGACAATTTGGATTTGTAAGCCTCTCACACTTTATCAGCACAGGTGGAGTTGTTCCAAAAGCAAAGGAAATAGTTAGTGCCAACAAGAATCCCCATTTTAGAGGCAACTTCAAAATAACAAGTAGACCAGTCATCTCTGTCCTCCAAGCTTTAAATCCAAGTCATTTAGCTTAATTGCTTGGTGATCTTTATTTCTTTGTCTATGCAAATCGGTCAGCATGTGCTTTCAAACTCGAAATAAATAAGCTCGTGCCCAGGTCTTTTCTGACCGTTTGACCGTGAAGTTCGAGAGCTAGAGACAAGTTCTACCGACTCAGTCTCGGAAAACACACAATATTGGCACAGGGTTGCAAGGGAGGGGGGGGGGGGGGGGCATAACGCAGACAGACAGACAGACAATGAGACAGACAGACAGACACTGAGACAGACAGACAGACAGACACTGAGATAGACAGACAGATTTTTATTTGGTGTCTTATATATCGTGTATACATCGACCTGGTTCCAAATAAAGCACAATGTTTTTACGATATAATAATATATGATAAAAATAAGAGCAAGAAAGTGAAGTTTAACACCTATATAGCCATTTTTTTCATCAAAAACGGGAGATATTTTAGGAAAACTGAATTCAATGATCTTTGTTTTTCGTTGTCATAGCAACGCGTCGTGGAAAAAAATTGGCATCAATCAAATCTTCAATCCCTCCTTAGTATCTTGTGTGAAAATCATTTTAATCCGCAAATGTAAGTTGACCAATTTTCAAAAGTAATATTGGAAGTTTTGTCAAAATCGATCGATCACCAAAATACTACTGGTAAACACCTTAAAGACATGCATACTTTGCTGTTTGACGGAGGGTCCATAAGGAGGAGAAGCAGGTCATGGTCTCATAAAGGTTGATAGTAACTATTCGCTTTCACGATTGTAAATTCGTTTCGTTTCGCAAACTGCTTTAAGCCATGTTCAAGTACATCGAGCTCAGTCTAAATCCAAACTATCCTGTACGATTATTCCAAGTTTTTGATCAGTTCATTTTCCTTTTCGTTCTTGTCGGCAGAATAAATTCTAAGTATCTCATCCATTGATGTAAATGCATCTTTTTGAACTCAAATTTACTACATAATCTTAGCCTCCTCCGTAGGCTACTCCTTTCTTTTATTGGGTTTATTGGGTTTCCTGTGGGATTGAAACGGAAGAGTGAAGACTGGAGGCAAGAGTTTAGGAGGAGCGAAGAGAAGGAGTATCTATCTCATTCTATCTCTTTCTCTCCTCTCCCCCTCCCCCCACGCTCTTTTCGTTCGTTCCCAGTCTCTATTCATTAACACAGGAAGCCCAAAAGTAAAATGCAGAGGAGGCTAACATAATTCAAAAAGAAGTATCAGGATTCAATACCAGCTGAAGATTATTCTCGGCTTTCACAATAACCATAATGCTTTCTGTTTTTTTTTTGGGGGGGGGGGGGGTGGGATGGGGGTGCAGCTTATTGTAATTCAAATCAATCAAATTGTTTCGTTAGTTACGACTTATTACCACGATTCCAAACTTCCTCGTTTACGTCCGGTTTTATTGACGACTCGTATTTCGCCGGGAGGAGTGCGGGGAAGTTTGGAAGTGTCCGAATGACCTCTTACTGGGAAGATCGACAACCAGAGTACCAATGCAAGTGGTCCCTTTAGAGAGACTTCGAACCCACGACATCGATTTGAATTCGTCCAAGGTGTTGTTAACATTTTTTGGAAAAGATGGACAAGGGATTACTTTCCCAGCCTCATCATCAGACAGCAATGGCATACACTTCACCGTAATATGGTTGCTGGAGATATCGTCTTAATGCAAGATTCTAATCAGTTCAGAGGACAATGGAAAATGGGTCCAGTATTGAAGGTATACACAGGCAAAGATGGAAAAGTAAGAAAAGCTGATATCAAATATTTAATACAAGAATGCAAAGCCAGGTGAACCAGTTAAAAGGTATAGTGATAGAGGCTACGTAACTTTAGAGCGTCCCATGCACCGACTATATAATTGTGATCGTTCCAGCTGAAGAGGACAAGACAGACATCATCACTACTGTTCCTGATAACTAAACAAAGAAACATGACAAAGACTTTGTAATACTGTGTATTACTCAAAGCTGTAAACCTTTTTCTAAGCGGGGGGAGTAGTATATGAGGGATGGAATTAACCTTAGAGGAGGGGAGGAGTATAGAAAGAGGAGGGGGGAGGAGGAGGGAGGAGGAGTATAGTTAGAGGAGGGGGAGGAGGACGAGGAGTATAGTTAGAGGAGGGGGGAGGAGGAGGGGGGAGTATAGAAAGAGGAGGGGGAGAAGGAGGGAAGGAGTATAGAAAGATCTAGAGGAGGGGGGAGGAGGAGGGAAGGAGTATAGAAAGAGGAGGGGGGAGGAGGAGGGAGGAGTATAGTTAGAGGAGGGGGTAGGAGTACGAGGAGTATAGTTAGAGGAGGGGTAAGGAGGGGGAGAGTATAGTTAGGGGAGGGGGGAGGAGGAGAGAGTATGTTAAGCATCGCACGACCCTTGTGGTCCGTTGGGCCGTTGGTCCACACAAGGAACTCATGGGTCCGCAGCCCACCACCTCTCCCCCTCAAGTTGATTCGAATTAGTATCCCACCACCCCTCGCCCTTGAGTTTCTAAGAATTAGTCCACAACCATGAAATATCGTTGTGGACTTGTTGCGGTTACGGTGAGTGAACACGAAAATGTTGTGGTAGTTATAGTGAGTTAACACTGAGTCCTCCCTTCGTCTATAAGAATTAGTGCGCAAGTACTAGAAGTGGTCCACAAACACAAGAATTAGCCGCAAGGACTAGTGCACAACCATGACGAAAAGTTTTAGCGCCATTAATTGGAAAGCATGATTTAAATCACTCAATGCATATAGAAATAAACACAGACTCTTGATTTTAACAAGTCACTTTTATTTTTCAAAACTATAAAAGTTTAGTTTATATCATCATCATTGCTGGAACGAGTATTATGCCACTAGTAAGGCTGAGTCCGCTTCTTAGCCACTCTCATAGATCTTCGTACACGTATGCGATCAGCTTTTAGATAGGGGCCCACAGCTTTCTGAGCGTCATCATCCATGTAATTCTTTATCAGGTCATATCGAGGTCGCTTTTTTTACGGTCACTTGCATCCATTACATCGATTTATATCGACGCACACTAGGTTGATTTATTCGTAGTTAGCGCGCGCTATCTAAACCATCCAACCACAACGTACACCATAGGAAGCCCAACCATACTCGTCATACAACATTTGTTCAGAATCAGATTTTAATACAATTAATAGAATCAAGAGATTATAACAAATTCGATTTAGAAAAGTAACGATTGAAAGGGTAATCGTGAACTGCTGTCTTTTGTTCTGAAACTCTTTCTTTTTCGAACAATTTATTCAGCAAAAATTTTCTTTTGTGTATCGCAGATTCAGTAGCTTCTAACCAGCCAAAGTTCTCAGAGTCGATAAGGTTTTGTTTGGTTTCCATAACTTGTCGATAAATAGGATCTTTTTTCAAGTAGTGAGCCCATTTCAACTGTTCCAGGAGGACTTCTCTCAACTCTTTCCTGTATGTTGGTACCAATGCGTTTGAGGCTTTGGTTACGGCTACCTCATGGGCGTCCCCATCCCCTTCATATTGCATCACTAAAGCCTTCCATTGCTCTTGATGACGATTTATTGCTTCGTCCTGCAATCTAGACCATACATCGTTGCTATCTTCATTAGAGTCAGTACTCTCTTGAGAACTCTGAGAATACTCTTCGCTTTCATCTGCATTATCGAAACTCGACACTTCGCTATCAGTTGTTTCTTCATCTAAGTCGTAATGCTGCTCAGCCATAATTAATGACCTGGATTGATCGACGTCCTGACGTATAGTGGTACTTCATTTCAAAGTATTCTCTTTATATACACGAGCAAATGGCGTGGTTACTAAGCGTACTTCCTTATACAGCAATTTCTTTCAAATGCTTCACTTGTCCAGTAGGAAGATCATCTTAGTTTTGAATGGAATTGAGCTATGTGTTGTAGCTTTCCATAGCTCCATATTTCAAAGTAGATTAGAAGGTGTGTCAATGTGGATTCCCTCGTTTTCTATGACTTTTGCTATCGCTGGTTGTTTCTCTTGTATGTCGCATTAGAGATGAATCACTCACTTCTCTTGTCACTGATAACTGATAGTTAATATCTCTTTCTGCTCGTCGCGTCAATGATGTTTGTGGAGAACATATGCTCGAGTCATTATTGTTTTGTTCAGGATAGATGACCACTTTTACTTTGGGTTGTAGTTTTGCTTCTTGTAGATACTTTCTGCGCTCGATGTAATCCAACTGATGCACATCCGCGAGATGATTAGATAATTTTACCAGGTATTTTGCTCCACACCCTGGAAATGGACAATCTCGACATACTCGCTTCACAACCATCTCTGCACAAATGAATTTTGTTCCACAATGTTTCCCCATATATGTTGACCAAAATGAGAAATCAACGACAAAGTTAGCGCCAATTTCTGATAAAACAATCAAACTTCCGGGACAATTCCCTCGTGAAATTCGGGACAAAAGCAAGGACTATCGGGTCTTTCAGGACAAAAACGAGGACTTTCGGGACTTTCGGGTCTTTCGGGACATCCCTTGCCTTGAGTGTTTTTTCATCTGAAACTTCGTACAACACCTTATTGAAACATAAACCATGTTCTTTTTCAATTTCATCGCATCTCCTGTTCGTTGGTCATAACAAGAATACAGTACTGATTGTGAGAAGATCACCATAGAAAACTCGCTTAACAAGACCGAAAGCTTGCATATTGCCAAGATTATTAAGCCTAATAATCTTGGCAATATGCAAGCTTTCGGTCTTGTTAAGCGAGTTTTCTATGGTGATCTTCTCACAATCAGTACTGTATTCTTGTTATGACCAACGAACAGGAGATGCGATGAAATTGAAAAAGAACATGGTTTATGTTTCAATAAGGTGTTGTACGAAGTTTCAGATGAAAAAACACTCAAGGCAAGGGATGTCCCGAAAGACCCGAAAGTCCCGAAAGTCCTCGTTTTTGTCCTGAAAGACCCGATAGTCCTTGCTTTTGTCCCGAATTTCACGAGGGAATTGTCCCGGAAGTTTGATTGTTTTATCAGAAATTGGCGCTAACTTTGTCGTTGATTTCTCCTTTTGGTCAACATATATGGGGAAACATTGTGGAACAAAATTCATTTGTGCAGAGATGGTTGTGAAGCGAGTATGTCGAGATTGTCCATTTCCAGGGTGTGGAGCAAAATACCTGGTAAAATTATCTAATCATCTCGCGGATGTGCATCAGTTGGATTACATCGAGCGCAGAAAGTATCTACAAGAAGCAAAACTACAACCCAAAGTAAAAGTGGTCATCTATCCTGAACAAAACAATAATGACTCGAGCATATGTTCTCCACAAACATCATTGACGCGACGAGCAGAAAGAGATATTAACTATCAGTTATCAGTGACAAGAGAAGTGAGTGATTCATCTCTAATGCGACATACAAGAGAAACAACCAGCGATAGCAAAAGTCATAGAAAACGAGGGAATCCACATTGACACACCTTCTAATCTACTTTGAAATATGGAGCTATGGAAAGCTACAACACATAGCTCAATTCCATTCAAAACTAAGATGATCTTCCTACTGGACAAGTGAAGCATTTGAAAGAAATTGCTGTATAAGGAAGTACGCTTAGTAACCACGCCATTTTCTCGTGTATATAAAGAGAATACTTTGAAATGAAGTACCACTATACGTCAGGACGTCGATCAATCCAGGTCATTAATTATGGCTGAGCAGCATTACGACTTAGATGAAGAAACAACTGATAGCGAAGTGTCGAGTTTCGATAATGCAGATGAAAGCGAAGAGTATTCTCAGAGTTCTCAAGAGAGTACTGACTCTAATGAAGATAGCAACGATGTATGGTCTAGATTGCAGGACGAAGCAATAAATCGTCATCAAGAGCAATGGAAGGCTTAGTGATGCAATATGAAGGGGATGGGGACGCCCATGAGGTAGCCGTAACCAAAGCCTCAAACGCATTGGTACCAACATACAGGAAAGAGTTGAGAGAAGTCCTCCTGGAACAGTTGAAATGGGCTCACTACTTGAAAAAAGATCCTATTTATCGACAAGTTATGGAAACCAAACAAAACCTTATCGACTCTGAGAACTTTGGCTGGTTAGAAGCTACTGAATCTGCGATACACAAAAGAAAATTTTTGCTGAATAAATTGTTCGAAAAAGAAAGAGTTTCAGAACAAAAGACAGCAGTTCACGATTACCCTTTCAATCGTTACTTTTCTAAATCGAATTTGTTATAATCTCTTGATTCTATTAATTGTATTAAAATCTGATTCTGAACAAATGTTGTATGACGAGTATGGTTGGGCTTCCTATGGTGTACGTTGTGGTTGGATGGTTTAGATAGCGCGCGCTAACTACGAATAAATCAACCTAGTGTGCGTCGATATAAATCGATGTAATGGATGCAAGTGACCGTAAAAAAAGCGACCTCGATATGACCTGATAAAGAATTACATGGATGATGACGCTCAGAAAGCTGTGGGCCCCTATCTAAAAGCTGATCGCATACGTGTACGAAGATCTATGAGAGTGGCTAAGAAGCGGACTCAGCCTTACTAGTGGCATAATACTCGTTCCAGCAATGATGATGATATAAACTAAACTTTTATAGTTTTGAAAAATAAAAGTGACTTGTTAAAATCAAGAGTCTGTGTTTATTTCTATATGCATTGAGTGATTTAAATCATGCTTTCCAATTAATGGCGCTAAAACTTTTCGTCATGGTTGTGCACTAGTCCTTGCGGCTAATTCTTGTGTTTGTGGACCACTTCTAGTACTTGCGCACTAATTCTTATAGACGAAGGGAGGACTCAGTGTTAACTCACTATAACTACCACAACACTTTCGTGTTCACTCACCGTAACCGCAACAAGTCCACAACGATATTTCATGGTTGTGGACTAATTCTTAGAAACTCAAGGGCGAGGGGTGGTGGGATACTAATTCGAATCAACTTGAGGGGGAGAGGTGGTGGGCTGCGGACCCATGAGTTCCTTGTGTGGACCAACGGCCCAACGGACCACAAGGGTCGTGCGATGCTTAACATACTCTCTCCTCCTCCCCCCTCCCCTAACTATACTCTCCCCCTCCTTACCCCTCCTCTAACTATACTCCTCGTACTCCTACCCCCTCCTCTAACTATACTCCTCCCTCCTCCTCCCCCCTCCTCTTTCTATACTCCTTCCCTCCTCCTCCCCCCTCCTCTAGATCTTTCTATACTCCTTCCCTCCTTCTCCCCCCTCCTCTTTCTATACTCCCCCCTCCTCCTCCCCCCTCCTCTAACTATACTCCTCGTCCTCCTCCCCCTCCTCTAACTATACTCCTCCTCCCTCCTCCTCCCCCCTCCTCTTTCTATACTCCTCCCCTCCTCTAAGGTTAATTCCATCCCTCATATACTACTGGGGGGAGTGTTTCATTGAAAAATGTAACTACTATATTAATTAAGCAAATAGCGGATATCAATTGTAAGAACATTCAAAATCCCAGGCAAGAAAGACTTGACTAGTCTTCTTCTCTCCTAATTTTTCACAGGCAGCCCAAACTTGAGGCGTTGCCTGCGGAGGAGGCTAATAAAAACCTTCGGTACTCAAACAGTCTCTGTATTTGAGCTTTTTTGGCTTGAACGAATTCCGCTCGCGCTGTAAAACTTGAATTATTAGTACAAAGTGCATTAGCTGTTTCAAAGTGCGTCAATTATTCCAAAGTGCGTTAGCTATTACAAAGTGCGTCAATTATTACAAAGTGCGTTAGCTGTTCCAAAGTGCTTCAATTATTACAAAGTGGGTTAGCTATTTCAAAGTGCTTCAATTATTACAAAGTGGGTTAGCTATTTCAAAGTGCGTCAATTATTACAAAGTGCGTTAGCTATTACAAAGTGCGTCAATTATTACAAAGTGCGTTAGCTATTTCAAAGTGCGTCAGTTATTACAAAAGCGTTGGCTATTTTAAAGTGCTTCAATTATTACAAAGTGCGTTAGCTGTTTCAAAGTGCGTCAATTATTCCAAAGTGCGTTAGCTATTTCAAAGTGCGTCAGTTATTACAAAAGCGTTGGCTATTTCAAAGTGCGTCAATTATTCCAAAGTGCGTTAGCTGTTTCAAAGTGCGTCAATTATTCCAAAGTGCATTAGCTATTTCAAAGTGCGTCAATTATTACAAAGTGCGTTAGCTATTTCATAGTGCGTCAATTATTCCAAAGTGCGTTAGCTGTTTCAAAGTGCGTCAATTATTCCAAAGTGCATTAGCTATTTCAAAGTGCGTCAATTATTACAAAGTGCGTTAGCTATTTCATAGTGCGTCAATTATTCCAAAGTGCGTTAGCTGTTTCAAAGTGCGTCAGTTATTACAAAAGCGTTGGCTATTTCAAAGTGCGTCAATTATTCCAAAGTGCGTTAGCTGTTTCAAAGTGCGTCAGTTATTCCAAATTAAAGTGCGTTAGCTATTTCAAAGTGCGTCAGTTATTCCAAAGTGAGTTAGCTATTTCAAAGTGCGTCAGTTATTCCAAAGTGCGTTAGCTATTTCAAAGTGCGTCAGTTATTACAAAAGCGTTGGCTATTTCAAAGTGCGTCAATTATTCCAAAGTGCGTTAGCTATTTCAAAGTGCGTCAATTATTACAAAGTGCGTTAGCTATTTCAAAGTGCGTCAATTATTACAAAGTGCGTTAGCTATTTCAAAGTGCGTCAATTATTACAAAGTGCGTTAGCTATTTCAAAATGCGTCAGTTATTACAAATTAAAGTGCGTTGGGACACAATATACTGTCACGCAAAAACTGTGCGTTAGTGTACATGTTGTTTCGTATAGAGCGGTTTTCAAATTAGTGTGAAACGGACCGCATCGGTGCCGTGACCGTGTCAATGCCGTGGTGTCAATAAAAAGACTCGAACTTTCTGTCGTGACCGTGCCATGCCCTGACCGCGCGCAGTGCAATGTCATGACCACATGGATTTCGCAGTCATGCGAAAACTGCTCTAGCCAGATGTACGTGTTTGATGGGATACCTGTGGTACGGCAAGTTCAAATTCACTTTGCGTCGATCGTTTTTTCAATTTTTCTGATAAAACAAGAAAGGTTGTTTTCCAATATTTTATTCTATGGCTTTGAATTATTTCCTCTACGTACATTCATATTAATACCATTGCGACTCACTTATATTTCACATATATATATAAGTACGTGGTGTATGCCACACCAAGTGTATCAATAGATGATGTATGCAACACTTTGTGATACATACAATTGGTGTTGCATACACCAAGTACTTAATGGCGCTACCTGAGGAGGGACACTGGGGAGGAGACGGAGAGTCCTTCTCTTTGCACTAGTCCCCCAGGGCACGATCTAAATGATTACTAATGTACCATGTTCAGTCCATTTCCATTTCCACTTCCATTCATTCCTATTTTGTCACACTTTTATTTTTTTCCGTCACGAGTCTATCTGTGGAATTCAAAGGTACACATTCTGTATTCTCCTACTCTTGAATGAGAATCAAAGATGCAGCTTATACCATCTACACCTTGCCACACTCCTACGTGTGAGACTAAAACAACGTGGCGTAAAGCACGAGACGATCGAATTGTTCTCCCCTGTCAACTTATCGACGGACTACAAGACCAAAGCTGAGAAGACAATAGACATATAATGTGAACTCTGGTACATCGTTAACCTTTATGAGACGGATATCCTTCTATGCAAGAGACTTTTCGATGTGTGGTCGCCGTATGTTTGACGAAAACCATGCACATCTTATTAAAGAAAAACATTTTTATTGTAACTACAGTAGAACCTCAACTCTTCTTACGGACACCTCCATAATACGGACACCTCTCTATAACGAACACCTCCATAATACACCTCTCTATAACGAACAGGTCTTCATGTCCCAACGGATGGAATTCTCTTTCATTATAAATGAAACTTCTATAAAACAGACACCTCTCTATAACGGACAACTCGATCCATAATACACCCCTCTTTAACGGACAGGTCTGATCATGTCCCAACGGATGGAATCTCCATACATTTCTTTATAAATGAAACCTCTATAAACGGCAATTTCTTCGGCAATTCGATGTCCGCTTTGAAAAGGTTTCAATGTAGCTAGTAAACTGGCCAGCTTATACTGCCGGGATAGCTCGCGCGAGGGCGTACTTTGGGCAGAAAGGGTAGCCTGCAGCTGGACGGCTGGTCCCTTCAGTACGATTTGAAACGATGATTTAAATAATAATAATTTCAGTTGTATGTAAGCCTTTGAAGGGGGACCGGACATCCTTTTATGCTCGCTCATTGACACAAATATATCAGGTAGCTCAATTCCAGGTCAAAACCTCACTAAGCTGTCTTGGTCCCGAGGTTGTCTATGTCATAAGAAGTCCAATGCATTGCGGTTAAATTCAGCGAGTAATGTCCACTCAGCGATGTTAATGGGAAACCATTCAATCATCTATCGCCTGACCACCAAGAGCTGAAGCGATCAAAACATCGCGTCTCCCAAGAATCTCAACAGATGGACAGCCACATTTTATCTATTCAATTTCGTTACTAAATCTCAAGTACTTATGCATAAGCCTCGATAGTGACGGCTCAGCCCCACCCCACCCCTGCAAGTGGTGAATGCGGTGATTAGACTTCACATCTATTTCAAGAAACGGCAATAGGCCTCGTTCTTGGTTCTTAGTTTATTTCACTTCTAATTAGGTTACACTAATCCTAGGAGGTTAATCGAGCCTCGAGACTACGCGACTGACCCAAAAGGGCTTATGGGTAAAACTTAAAACTTACTAAAGCTATAAAACCACATGAAAATAGGCTCCTCTGACTGACTTTAGCCTGGAAATTCTACTTTGGACATTTTGTTCAAAGGCCGGCTGTTTCGGCACCAGTTTTGTGAATAATCAGCACAAGATAACAGATTGCTTCATATACTTACAGATTGATTCAATTGTGACGCAAGTAATTAAAGGGAGACGACGATCAAAATCGGTTAAAATTGGAAATGGATTATTCCTAGTTGAAGTAACTCAATCATTCTGATGACAATAAATTCGTATGAAGAATTACTTTCCCAAAAATTCTGCATTTTAAGCTCATCATCACCGAGAAATTTGGATTTAAAAGCGAAGAGAACAATAGGTTTGGGTAAATGACGTCATTTGCATACAATTCAGATGCTATTTGATCTCTCTCTTTTGAATATGTTGCTGTGTGATTATAGGAGCCATATAGATAAGTTCAACCGAGTTTCAAGTCATTTTCAAATTTCATCGTCGTCCCACTTTAAATTATAATTACATGTATAACAATGATACCTTTCACATTGCAATCGGTTGCAAAAAAACCCCTCTATCTTGAGGGAAAACTATAAATGATAATGATTATGCAGGGGCGTATCTAGGGGGGTCACAGGGTGCCCGTGACCTCCCCCCTTTCTGATCCAAAAAGTGTAAAAAAGAACAAA